>LOJH01022767.1:0-10982 GCA_001685095.1 Ellobius talpinus
GCACTGGACCCGCCCGCAGCTCTGGGTCGTGTGTGCGCAGGAGAAGCGGCGACTGCAAGAGGAGATCGGCGCTGCGCGTCGGGAGCTGGAGGAAGAAAAACTCCGCGTGGAGAGGCTAAAGGTTGGTTGGGGACTCCCGTCCACCCTGGTAGTGAAATGGGGCTGTCTTTGTGAGGCCGACTGAGAGACAATAAGAACCTCTGCCCAATTTGGGGAGGGGGAGATGGAGAGGAGGCGGGCGAAAGGTAGCCATGGAGACAGCTGCCCCACTCTGGAAGAGTATGGGGAAGGTGAAGGGCTTCTCCCAGTTTGGATGTGATGAAAGGAGCATTAGGTCAACGCTTGGGTGGAGAGGGGCGCATTGGGAGGTCTTTCTAGGCTTGGCAGGGCCAGTCGACTGGGCAGGCTGGAAGGATAGTGGTTGTGTGCTTCTGCTTGGGAAGGCTACTTGCTGGCAAGGTGTTGGGGGACAAGATATGGGCATGTTTTCCAGCCTGATGGATGTGCCCTCTGGGCGTTGCAAGCAATGGGTGGGGAGGTAGGCTTCCCATGGCCAGCCCCGGATTCCCTTTCCATGCCCAGAGGAAATCTCTCCGAGAACGTTGGCTCATGGATGGGGCGGCTGAAGGGCCAGAGCGGCCGGAGGATCTGGCCTCCAAGGACCCGCAGTCGCCTGAGGGACAGGCCCAGGCTCGAATTCGTAATCTGGAAGACAGCTTGTTTTCGTGAGTCGGGAATCCCTGCTTTTGAGCCCTGCCCCGGCCTTTGACTGCCCTCAGAAATGGAGCAGGTTTAGTCCGGCCCGATTTCCAGCGGCTCCCTCTCTCCCTCAGACTCCAGTCACAACTGCAGCTGTTGCAGAGTGCGTCCACAGGTGCCCAACACAGACCTGCTGGCAGGCCCGCCTGGCGCCGAGAGGTGAGGGGCTGAAAAGGGTGGGGAGGAGGGGGTGTGGCCAGCAGCGGTAGAACCGGACTCAGCAGAGGAGCGCTCTCTCCAAGGCAGCCTTTCTCTTGGTGTACGGTCAAACCCACTCACCGTTACTTTGCTCTGTGTCCCTGTGGAAGTTGATTTTCTTGTCTAGACCTTAGTTGCTCTATTCCTAAAATGGAAATACCAACTCAGAAGTGCCTTTGGGAGGGGCCGGCGAGACAATAGTTTAAAACTACTACCCCAGTGTGACCTTAAACTCGCGATCTTCCCGCTCAGCTTTTCCAGCGGTAGGGTGACAGGCTTCTCTCACCCATGCCTTGCTCACAAAGGGAGTTTGTGTGCATGCAGGTGCGTTCAGTTGCCCCAGTTTCTTCACCTCTCTCTGTCGTCCCATGCGGGTCGCACTGCCTCTTTGCTTTCCCTTACCTGGAACAACGGTCTCCAGCTCAGCACTCTGGACAGAGCACACACACCCTCTCCAGAAGCCGTGCCCAGGCTTGTCTCTACAGCAAACACTGACACCCCCAGATCGCTCCCGGCTTCTTTTCCCATCATTGCTCCTTTTTCTCCCCCCTCCCAATGTGCAAACGTCGCGTGTTTGTTTGTTGTTATGTTGATTACTTTCCTCTTCCCTTCAGAACTTAAAGTCTGATTGTGTCAGGTCCTCTCAGGTTGGGAACGTGGCTCAGCTGTGCTGCGCTGGTGGCCTTGAGTGCCCCAGGTGCTGGGCTCCATCCCGACACATCTTCCCTCCCCCACGAATCCTTTGTCTATGGCAACCTCAGAAGCTGGTCAGTGAAGCATTAACATGGTATTGGTTAAGCAGGCGGAGCACAAACCAGGGCTGATTTGACCTTGTCTCTATTCTCCTTGCAGGGTCCCCGTCCTCTCTCTCAGCCCACCATGGAGGCAGGTCCTGCAGGTAAGTATTGGAATCCCGAGGTCTAGGGTACAGCCACCACCAGATCACTTGACTCAAAACAATCTGCGATGAGGGTCTTTTTCATCCCCTATCATCCTGACCTCCCTACCCTTCCTCCCTTCATTCCCCCAGGCCTCAGTGATGTGGACAAGAGAACTTCCCTGCCAGCTGGTCCAGTGGGCGTGTACCCCGAGTCCCCCTCTGATCCCAGGGAGGAGCTCAGTGAGGTTCTGCAAGCCTTGAGGCCATCCCCTGAGGCCATAGGGGCCTCTTCAGAAGCCAATGGCCCCTGCCCTGGGCATAGGTCCCTTCAAGAGCAGCTCAGTCCAGGGGCAGCAAGTTTCACTCAGGCCAAAGGAGATGGTGTGGTGGAGGTGGTTTGGGCTGGGCTTCAGGCCACTGAGAACAGTGCCACAGACCCCACGGGCGTGGAGCTGGAGGCCAAGGTGGAAGAAGTCGTGCTGGAGGCCATTGAGTCCAGGCAGGGCACTAGCAGCCCTGAGCTCCCCACTTGGGTGAAGGAGGGGAGGGGTGTGGTGGAGGTGGTCTGGGAGGGGCTGGGAGGCAGTGATTCCGATGTCACAGGGGAGTTGGACAGGGATACAGAGGCCACACAAGCCAGTTCCTCGAGGCTCCAGGAGCAATCTGAGGCTGAAACTTCCAGAGAAGAGGAAGGTGCTTCCAGGGATAGTCCTGAAGGTGTTGGGCAGGGGGGCCCTGGAGGAGAGGAGGGGTCCTTCATTTGGGTGGAGAGAGTAGCCCTCAGCGAAGAATGGGAGGAGCTCTTGATGGAGGGCTTGGAAGCGCCTCCAGGGGTAGGGTGTGAGGGAGGACCTGAGGCTTTGATGGGAGCACAGCTGAGAGGCAGTGGAGAGTCCTGGGAGGTGGAGAAATCAGAGGGCTCGAAAGAGAGGGGAATGGCCGAAAAGCTCAAGGTAGAGAGAGCTGGGGCAGCCGAGGTGCCAGTCCAGGAAAGAGAGGAAAGCCAGGCAGAAAAGGGGGAGAAAAAGGATGGTGAAAGCCCCGCTCCTGCAGAGGTAACAACACATGAGGAAAAGCAGGCGGTGAGAGTGAAGGAAGATGGAGAGCCACTGGAAATAGAAAAAGGAGGTGAGGAAGAGCCAGCCACCACTGAGATACCATTGGTGGCAGAGAGAAAACCAGAGGGCCCCCTGGACCCAGAGAGAAGAGGAAGTGAGAGTCCATCAGACCAGGAGAAAGACAGTGAAAGCTCGTTGGACAGAGAGTCAAAAACAAATGAGAAACTATTGGAAGGAGAACCACAAAGTGAGGGCGCATTGGATGAAGAAACTAAAGGAAGTAAGGAGCTATTGGATGAGGAGCCAGGCGGTGAGGGCTCACTGGGTGAAGAAACTAAAGAAAGTAAGACATTATTGGATAGAGACCCAGGAGGCAGTGAGCTATCATCAGAGGCAGAGAAGACCCCAGGCACCAAGGAGGAGGTGAGCCCAGAAGAGCAAGACAAACCCAATGAAGGAGCAGAGTTTCTGGTGGAGGATGACAGCCAGCCAGGGGCCCCTCTTTTGGTTCATGAGAAGCCCACATCAGAGGAACAAGGACTGCAAGGCCTGGAGAAGCAAGAAGGACCAGTGGAGGAGACAGCCAGGGAGCCTCAACCCTGTGCTGAGAGTGAGGGTCCCCCCGGGGATGCCACCCCCCTCTTGGCAAAGACCCCAGCACCGGAGCAGCCTGTGGAAGGCCAGCCACTGCTCCATCAGGAGGTGTCCAGCACCAACCCAGGTGACCACCCTGCACCTACCTATGCACCTGCCTGGCAGCTTGAGCTAGCTGAGGCCAAAGAGGCTAGTGGCCCTAAGCAAAAGACGTGCCAGTGTTGTATGGTTATGTGAGCCTACGCCTGCCGCCCAGCAACCTACTCCTCTCACAGCTACCTCGCTGCCTGGCATACAGCAGAAGGTCCCAGGCACAGACAGGGTACCATAGGACTGGTGGTGGTACCCAGGAGCCAGCAGGCCCCTGTGTTTACCTACACCTGGGCTTTTAGACTCCCTGCCCACTGCCTGTGGCCCTGACTCCCTTCTGCAATGAAGCCTTTATACTTGAAAATTAAATGTTAAGGTACTCTGGCAGCCTGACTGTGTGTCTTCTTTTAGTTTTGTTTTGTCTGGTGTTTTTTGAGGCAGGGTTTCTTTGTGTAGCCCTGGCTATCCTGAAACTCATCTGTAGACCAGGCTGGCCTCGAATTCAAGAGATCCACCTGTCTCTGCCTCCCAAGCACTGGGATTAAAGGCGTGCACCACCACTACCTGGCTTATTTATTTATATTTTATATGTGTGTGAGTGTTTTGCCTGTGTATAACCCTGAGTGTGAATGCTCATGGAGCCACAAGAGGGCACTGGATTCCCTAGAACTGGAGTTACAGGTGACTCTGAGCCAACCTCTGGGTGTTGGGAACTGAACGTGGGTCCTTTGCAAGGCCAGGGAACCAAACTGGTCTGCAAGAAAACAAGGGCTCTTAACAACTGAGACATCTCTCCAGCCTCTGGAGTGTGTCTTTTGAGCTGGATCATCTCCTTTTATGCTGCCTGGGAGTAGATCTTACTAGAATCAAAGGTTGTGGCTGGGTGAAATGATACACCTATAACCCAGCACTGGGGGTGCTGCAGCAGGAGATCACGGTTGGAACAAGACTCCAACACAATAAAGAAGACAACAGCAAAAGGATCAGGCCAGTGAGAATATTAATTCTGCAGGAACACAAAGGCATCCAAGATGCAGAGGCTAGAAAACAAAGAATTGGTTAGGTCTGGTGGCACAACCTTCAATTTCTATACGCGGGAGGCAAAACCAGGTGAATCTCTGTGAGTTCCAGGCCAACTAAGGCTATGTAGTGAGATCCTGTCTCAGAAAACTACAAATAAAAAGGTCTAATCCAGAACAGGGACACAGCCCCCATCCTGAAGCAGAATGTGCTAGAACCTAGAGGCAGGAGGCCCCAGGCCCAGCTCCTCTGGTGTGGGCAGGAAGTGTTTCTCATATCCGGAGTGCAGAGGGGCAGAGACTGGAGGGGGCTCAGTAACAGGTTCCAGCTCCATTTCCTCCACTTCCAGGATGGGTCCTTCCTTGGGTGGCTGGGGCAGGTTCACCTCCTGGGGAGATGGAGGCTTGACACGTGGTGGTCCTCCCCCACCCCACTTGCCCCAGCATCCTCCAGTTAGAGAGTGGTGGTCCCACAGTTGGCATCTTCTCACCTTTATGTAAGGCTGCCCTGAATTGCTGTTGGCAGGGTCAGGAACTCTCTCCCAGATCCACTGGGGAAGCAACTTGTATCGCTGGTGGAGGCACCTGGCCAGTAGGGACCCAGTGGCAAACATGTTGCTAGAATCCATTACTTCCTGAGAACGAGGCCACCCATCCTAGGTTCAGCTGCTGAACCCCCAGCAGAGTAGAGACCCCATATCTGAAAGTCTTACCTGGTAGCCGCCAGGCTCAGACCACAACCCGTCAGGAGCAAGCCCCACAGGGACAGGACACAAGGCAGAATCTTCCATCTGACCTCATTGTCTGTGGGCGGGGAGGATACGGAGGACTACACAGCCATCTTGAACAAGGGCTCTGGGAATGGGTGGGGCTGAGGGAGCAGCCATCATGAAGAAGGGGCTGAGATTTAGGGGCATGGGGGCTTTCTGACAGGCAGAGGCAGGGTTGGGGGGATGCTGTTGCAGACATACATTGGATAATACAAAAGCATTTAGAAGAGGCAGAGTACCCTGAGGCAAACGGGGTGTGGTCCTCGGTTCCATATGTCGCGTTACCCTATACATAATCCTCTCCATCAGAAGCTATCCACCAGTGAAGCCCGTGTCATGACTTCAAGATACCCCTAGCCGGAAGTGGACAGGTAGCCCCATCATACCTGGTAGGCGAAGCCGAAGGCTAGGACCTGGTGGGCCCTGTCCTGCAATGGTGGACACCGTCACCCACAGCTCGAAGGAACCCCAGTGAAGGCTACGCAGAATGACAGTCTGGGTATTACTGCTCACTAAGGACACAACCAAAGAAGTTGGGGGAGCAGTGAAGTCATTTGCACACACCACTCTGTCTACAACCTTCCGCATGGCTGTCTCAGTGTTCTTTGTTTATTTATGTGGCATTCTGTTATTTTCTGAGGGGCTTGCCCCTATGCATGTCATGGCCCACATGAGGTCAGAGGTCGTTTCTTGCCACCTATTCCACCATAGGTGTCTTGGGCTTCGTGGTAGGGGCCATCTCACAGCCCCTGGTCTGTAATTCTGTGCGCTGTCACTTCCTTAACCAATCTCTGGCCCCTCATTTTGTGTACATCTCTGAGCGCCATGTGGCTGATTAGATGCTATCTCCGTTGTCTATGTCTGTGAATCTTCCTTTGGGAAGTCAGCTGCCTGAGCGCTTGCCTCCAATGCACAAGGCCCAGAGTTTCATCCCCAGCCCTGAGGAGGGAGGAAATGGTCAAGGGCACAGTAGTGTGTGCCTGTCATTCCAGTTCCTTGGTCAGGATGAGATCAAGGGAGACCCTGTCTCAATAAACAAAAACATTCAAGTTTCACAAACCCACTGTAGCCATGTGTGCACAGTATTCAGGAAAGCTGCGTTTCCCGAATGGGAGCAAGAAGAGATCATGATGTCCCTGGGGTATCCCCACGGGGACTTAGTCTCTGTGTGGTGATGGCACAAGTGTGGAGGCCACGTGGGAGCTGGTTCTTTCCTCCCACCATGTAACTGAACTCAAGTCGTCAGACCCAACGGCAGGAGTATTAATTTGGTGAGACATTTCACAGGCCCGTGAGTCAGACTTTGTAACAAGTTCAGATAACTTTTATAGTTAGGAAGAAAAGAATAACAGTTTTGTTTCTTCAGTGATGGGGGTAAAACCCAAGGCCTTGCACATGCTGGACACTTGCTCTTCTGCTGAGCCCCACCCAGTCCCTCGCTGGGGAATTCCAGACAGGAACTCTATGCTGAGGCACCAGCCAACCCGATAACAATCTTTTAAATTTTTCTTAGGTATATGGGTGTTTTGCCTGAATGTCTATCTGTGCTCCACATGCATGAGGTGCTGGTGGAGACCAGAAGAGGGTGCCAGATACTCGGACACTGGAGGACAGAGGCTGTTTGTTACTATGTATATAGGTGCTGGGAACCGAACCCAGGACCTCTGCAAGAGCAGTCAGTGCTCTTAACTGTTGAATTTTGCCCCAGTCCCAGGAATTTGTTATCATAGGAAAACGTTAGCCAATCTCAAGGGTAACAGAAGGAAATAAAAGTCACAAGCAATTCTACAAGCCCTGTTGACATTGAGAGAAATTTCTTGGCATATTTGAGCCTTGGCTTTGCTCAATGTCGGGCCTTTTATCAAAAACAAAACCATCTCAGAATCTGTGGTCCTTTTTATACTTTTCACTTAATGAAATATGACAGGTACCATTACTGTTAGTGAGGACAGACTGGAGCCTTTGTCTTTAATGTCTCAGTAAGCCCATTTCAGTGGTAGACAAGACTGTTGCTATTTTCTGAGAACTTGGTGACATAGAATTCCCAGGAACTGGGAAGTAGGGACAGAGTGGATGACAGGTGGATCTTTGGGGATACAGGAAGGGACTGGAGGCAGGAAGCTCACCATTCATGCAGACGGTGGGGATGGCTTCACCCTGTATGCACAAGGTATAGTGAGTAGCCTGGCCTCGGAGTTTGTGTCTTGGTACCTCTTCCCATGCTACAGCAGGTGTCCCTGGGGGGTCATCTTGGAGTCGCCAAACTGCTGGTCCAGCAAGGGGTACTGTGAAGAAACAGGGCATATCAATATCTCTGCAGTTCCACGAGGCCCCTCCCTCATCCTCCAGCACCACTTCTTACCTAACTCTTCTGTGAATCCCCAAACTGAGGGGGCAGCAGCTAACCCCCCAGGGAATACTGCAGTCACTGTAACTCGATAGGGGATCCCTCCTTCAAAATCCCCTGGGGGGAACAGGAAGAAGAGAACATTTACAGCTGGTTCTCCCTCCCCAGCACAGAGCCCTGGGAGCTGTCATTTGGGCCCCTGGGGGAGGCTGTTCCACAAAGTGCCAAAGAGACCTGAGACTGGAGGGGAAGAGAAGCAAGCTGTAAACAGCCCAGGAAGGGATGAGTCCCAGTGGTATGCAGTGACTTGCACTTGTGGCTCTCTGAGGTTGGGCTACACAGAGAGACCATGCCTCCAGGAACTGAGAAGCAGGGCTGAGGCTATGACTCAGTGGGCAGAGTGCCTGCCTGGCTTGCACAAAGCCCTAATATACAAGCAGTACGTCTCTTGGTCATTGAGGCATCTCTCCAGATTCTTATTTTACTTTATTGTTTGTTTGTTTATTCGAGACAGGATTTCTCTGTAGCTTTGGAGCCTATCCTGGAACTTGTTCTGTAGACCAGGCTGGCCGTGGAACTCACAGAGATCTGCCTGCTTCTGCCTCCTGAGTGCTGGGATTAAAGGCACTGGTATTGGGACACGTGCCTGAAATTCCATCACTTGAAGGGTGGATACAGGAGGGTCAGAAGTTCAAGATCATCTTTGGTCAGTGAATTCAAGGCTAGCCTGGGATACATGAGACTACATGGGGAGAAAAAAAGAATAGAGTAAAAACTAAAATAAAGCTGGACGGTGATGACGCACACCTTTAATCCCAGCACTCAGGGAGGCAGAGGCAGGCAAATCTCTGTGAGTTCGAGGTCATTCTGGTCTACAAAGCAAGTTCTAAGACAGCCAGAGCTGCTACACAGAAAAACCCTGTCTTGGAAAAAAAAAAAGAAAACCTAAGATACTAAGTGAACACACCTTTAATCCAGGCCAATCTGGTCTACACAGGAAGTTCCAGTTCCAGCCAGGCAGGACTGCCCAGTGAGACACCATTTCAAAAATGAAAAAAGGATTAAGGAGCTGGAAAAATGGCTCTGTGGTTAAGAGCACTGGCTGCTCTTCTAGAGGACACAGATTCAGGTCCCAGCATCCACATAGCAGTTCACAACCATCTGTAATTCCAGTTCAGGGATCTACTACCTTCTTCTGGTCTCCATGCGTACTCTACATACTTAGAACATACTTACATTCAGGCAAAACACCCATACACATAAATAATTTATGAAAAAGGGGAGTAAGAAGCCAGGCATCATAGCTCACACCTTTAAAGTCAGCCCTGAGATAGATTCTCTATGAGTTCAAGGCCAACCTGGTCTACAGAGTGAGTTCCAAGACAGCCAGGGTTACACAGAGAAGCCCTGTCTCAAAAAACCTAAAACAGAAACAACAACAAAAAATAAGTAAATAAAATAAGTAAGTCCCCAGAGTAGGGAAGCAAGGCTCTGCAACTGTCAGTGTGGGGAAGTCGAGAGCACAGCTCAGCCCTCTTCACTGCTGGTCCAGCATTCGTGCTCAGGTGTGCCAGCTCTGTCAGTGTGATTTTGCCCCAAGGCCACTGAGGCGTGGACACAGATCCGCGTGTCAGCGACACTCCCCTCAGGGGAGTCAGGCTCCTGAAGACCTGCCTCTAAACTGCTGTGCCAGCCAAGTGGGCCAAAGAAGAAATGTTCTAGAATCATTATCCAGTCCTCTTCTCTCTTTCTCCTCTCCTTCCCACCCCTCCCCTGCCCCTCCCTCCCTCATTTCTCCTCCCTACCTCCCTCACTCTCCCTCACTTTCCCCCTTTCTCTCTCCCTCCTCACCCAAGCTGTCCTAAAATTAGTAGTGATCCCCCTTCCTCAGCCTCCTGAGGTCAGGTGTAGCCCACTATGGGCTAGGACTCCTCTCTTCATTCGGTGCACACATACGCTTGAGCATCTAACCTATGTTTCTCTCCCAACGCCTCGTTTTCTTCCTTCATACCTGAGACACACATGCAAATACCAAGCCTCAGTCCAGAAGCCTTTGATGGCCTATGGAGTTTTAGCCCCATAATGTTACAATTTGGACCTTATCTGACTTCCTGTGTCAACAGGTGATCTCTCTCTGGCACAGACTCCCACCAGGGTACCATCACCAGAAAGCAACCCGTAGAGTCAGCACCATGTTCTGGGTCCTCCAGAACTGGGAGCTAAACAAATCTCTAAGTGTCCAGCCCCAGGTATTTTGCTCTAGCAACAGCCCGTGTACCTGTGTAGATGAGATCCCAGGTGTCCCAGGGCCTAACCTGGTAGCAGAGTGCTGAGGTTTGCAGTGGGGAGATGGATCCAGTTGAGCTTGTCCAGGCTGTCACCATCTCGAGCCCAGTCTACCACATACTCCCACGGTTCCCTGGTCCCCTGTTGCCAGGTCACCAGTAACCCTGAGCTCCCATCAACGCTGCTGACCACCACATCATGGGGGGCAGATTCTGGAGCTGGAAGAAGGAGGAGATATCTTGACTGTTCATTCAGGATGGTTATCTTGTCCCCCAAGGTATTGGGCAGAGGACATTTCATGTCGTTTTACCCAAGCAGACCAAAGACAGGTTGGTGAGAAGTGTCCTGCTGGCGGTGCTGACAGTGGACACTACAGCCCACTCCATCAGTGTGGGGATGGAGGACTTGCAGCAAGGGACCTCTTCTTGAGTCATAGTAATATCTCCAACCCCAAACCAGACTCTGTAAGTTCCCTGCACAGAGGGTCCTGGGTTCTAAGGGAGGAAAAGTTGTAGTTAGCACCTCCCCACTATGATGATGGCAAGGCACCTGCTAAGTCAGGCAGTGTGGCAGCTCATGAGTCTCAGAGTTTACAGAAGAGGCCTGGGGAGGGCAAGGAGACACCCCTGAAGGCATGGAGTTTAAGGAGGAGCCTGGTGTGATGGCTCACATCTGTAATCTCAGTACTCAGGAAGCAGAGGCAGGAGGAATTACCACAAGTTTGAGGCCAGCCTGCAAGCAGGGTACCAATTTTACATAAAAATAGCTTTGATCCTGCACCTATGGCCCTGCCTCATTCTGCCCTTGCTAATCTTGGTTTAGGTAGCAATCAAACAAGACTTTAAAAACAAACAAACAAAACAACAACATTAACACCCTAGTCTTGGCATTTGAGTTTGCTGACTTGATGTTTTTGAAATACACATGTAGGGCTGGAGAGATGGCTCAGAGGTTAAGAGCACTGACTGCTCTTCCAAAGGT
>LOJH01022768.1:5695-24019 GCA_001685095.1 Ellobius talpinus
AGTTGAAGAGTGGGAGGAATGAGAATATGAGCAAAGAAGTCAAGACCATGATGGGTCAAGACCCACTGAAACAGTCTTCCTGAGCTAATGGGAGCTCACTTAACTCTAGCTGGACTGGGACGGAACAAGCATAGGACCAAACCAGTCCCTCTGAATGTGGTTGACAATTACATGGCTGCGACAGACTGAGCGGCCACTGGCAGTGACACCGGAATTTATCCCTACTGCATGTACTGGCTTTTTGGGAACCTGTTCTCTTTGAAGATATAGTAGGGAGGGCCTTGGGCCTTCCCCCAAAGCAATGTGCTTTACTTCACTCTGTCTGAGGATTGGATGGGGGTGGGGTGAGAGGTTATGTGGAGAGTATGGGAGGAGGGGAGGGAGTAGAAACTTGGATTGGTATTTTTTAAAAATCCAATTAATAAAATGAAAAGAAAAAGAAGATAATTTCGACAGCATGGCAAAATGAAACTCCAGGACCTAAGTCTCACTAGACAATATATAAAGGTTTCATGATTGCCAACTCACTATGTGATGATCCTCTTTCCAATCATTATGTCAAACAATTAAGTCTATTTTTATTGGTAAAATTCTTTATTAGCTTACATTTTCAAAGCAGTCATCATTTGTTTCATGTTGCTACTACTTTGGACAAAGGCAAACTATTGTTGCAGGAATCTATTTACCTCATTCTTCCTGAGAGAACATTCCTTTAAAAGACATGTTCCCACTGACCTACCATCTCCTGCTAAAGTCTTTCCTCTTCTAGGTTCTATTCTCCCACAGCATAAGAGACTGGTGGACCCTGGGTTACATTTGATTTCCAAACTATTTACTGCAACTTAAACCAAAAGAATAAAAACAAATATGTTATTTATGTATATGCATGGTATATGTTATATATGAATTTGTGCATGTGAAATCAATCTTAATAATTTTGTTAGGAAAATAAGTGCAAATCATATTAGCCAGTCTGATAAAAATTGTGTTCTAGTAGTATCTTCAGAATTAATGTGCAGCAAATGAGAAAAAAGCATTTTATATACTATGGGTTATAATGATTCACAATTACGAAGGATAGCCCCAAATGCTGACTATTTCAGATCAAATGCCACGTGGCCTCTGGAGAAAGGCTGAAAACCTAAAAGTTCATAGTCAAGAAAGGAAAGTTTCAAAATTTTAACTGTAATGTAAAAATTAAAGAGATGTGTTTCGGTTCAAAAGTAATAATTACAAAACATTTTATACATAGATATTATAGATTATTTTGTGAATAGCATATAAAAGCATTTAATTTAAGATATTTATGTTTTGTGCTAATATATATTTACTATATATAATAAAATCGTCTTAGAATTCAGTGCTATAGATGGAACTCTCTGGCTATTGAAATTTAATTTAAAATTTCATATGTGACTACAATGAATAGTACATATATAAAATATAACACCATATGTAGGTATTATAATTACAGTATCAAGAGGAAAGTGAGAATCAAGAGAGTGTTAAGTAATCATTCTGAGTCAAATTGAATTAAATGACTTATGAAGGGAATTTAATGATGGTGTTATTCCCCCACTTACCACTAAGAGGCACCAGTTAGATAATGCATGAGAAATAAAACCCATTCTATGAAATAACAACCCAGGTTAAAGGGTTCTGACATTGACAACAGAAGAAAAAAGATAAGTATAGCTTATTTGACCATTCATTGCATGTTTAGGTGAGTAGTGTCAGTGAGCCAGAAATAAAGGCCTTCAGTGGAATGTGTGTTCTCAGACAAGTAATCCTCCCACAGTATCTCTGCTTTGAATGCTTGTCATGACCATGGTTGACAGGAAGCCATGGCAACTCAAAATCCATAAAAGACAACAAAGCAAAACTAACACTTTTCTACTGTGTCAAATACATTTTAATTTCATGATATACCTGAATTTAAGTCTTTCAAATGCTTTTATATATTTTTCATTAATTTTCCCTCCCCAGACCCAAGAAAAAGGAAAGACATATACCAACCCTCTTATATAATATTCTGTTTTCACAGATAATATGTTCAGAAAGAAAAATCTACTGAATGAATATTATTTCAGTTGATATTTCTTTCCAAAAGTTAAGGCATATTACATACAAAATCTTATGTATAATAATAAAATATGTAAATACCTCAATTATAGTTCTGGATTTAATTAGTAATTTCTTAACATAAACAAATGATTACTGACTTGAAACTAGGTTCATAAAACTAAACTGGACGAGGAAGTAAATCAAGGATAGGGTATTCCACAGTGGTTTCTCATGTTTCTTCAGCCTTAACCCTGAGAATATTTCAGCGGCATCCTGGTCCACCCAGTCCTGCTATAGATGACACTGATATCTGAGAAAAGAAGCTCAAATCAGTGTTTTCTTTTTCTTTTTCTTTTCTTTTTTTTTTTTTAGGTTGTATGCTATGATCTACATTATATGATCACTCTGGTGACCACTATTGCAGTATGGCTCTTTATTATTGAAATTAATAAATAAATTTGTCAGTTCTCATGAGAAATAAAATTTAATTTTCAGAACAAAGCGCTTCAATCTGTGGTCCTGTGTTATCAGAGATGCTAGTGTTAGAGGAATTGATATTTCCTATGTATTGCCCAAGGAAATGTAAAAAAGGTGACTAAGAACAATGAAGTATAGGAATTCTAAGTCAGTTTCCTAGGGACTGATTCTACCAAGCGGCTGCTTTATATTATTTAGAGCGTAACTGCACCCCTGGAAGACTTCCAACAGACATCCTACCTAGTGCTTGACACATTATGAGCTGGCAACTGCAGTCAGATGCTCACTTCACCCTCTCATTGTCATTTTTACTGCCTTCAAGTTTATAAAAATTTTATGATTACTTATGCTCATAAATAGAGTATTGTGGACAATCCCATCCATTTCCTTGCAGAAACCTAGCAGTACTTATAAAAGAAAAAAAGTACTTGTACAATTACCTATTTTACTTTTTAAAAGCAAGATAGCATGGATTTCACAGTAGATATTTTACGAATCACTGATGGGCCAAATATACTTCATATTTCCTTCAGCTTGCTTTGTATAGGTATTTTTAGCCCTCACACAGATTTCCTATTCTAATGTCAGAATATATCCCCATCTTCAAAATAGCTTTTAGAGAAAGTTTGACAAGCTTGTATCTAATTATTGTTCTCTGCAAACTGGTATCAGGAAAACTGGCAGGAAAATGAAAAGTTTCTTTAGAAAATTTAAAGAATAAACAAAAGGACATACACTTGAAAAAAATAAAAAATGTTCGTTTGTAAAATCAAGAACAGCAATATAGCCACAAAGGGAAGTACTTGGAGGCAACAGTCAAGCTATATAAACCACCACCAGAATTGTTTAATATGCTTGTTGTATGTACTAATCAGACTATGTCTTTTTTGTTCTAACAATAAAAGTATTCTTTGTTTTTATTGGATTTAGAAACAAACTTAGTTCCTCATTCATGGCTCATGGTTTTAGATTTTCAAAGGGTGTGGGGTCTGTACCACATCTTTTTAATTCTTCATCCAGGCAGACAATGATTGTGCTTCTTGTATGAAAAGCCATTGCAAAGGCAGATAAAGGAAATCAAATATTTTATGATGTCTATGACAGCTTGTGTGACACGTACCTTTTACACTTTATTGACACAAAAGACAGGTCATTTTTCTAAAGCAGTGGCTCTCATCCTGTGGGTCACAGCCCTTGGGGTCAACTGACCCTTTCATAGCAGTTGACTAAGACCCTCAGAAAACACAGATACATTATGACTCATAACAATAACAAAATTACAGCTATGAGGTAGCAATGAAAATAATTTTATGGTTTGGGCATCACTATAACATGAGGAAATGTATTAAGGGGGGTCACAACATCAGGAAAGTTGAGAACCACTATTAAAGAAATTGATTTCATGTATTTATGAAATGAAACACAGTCAATCACATCCAGTTACCCAATAGTCAGCTAGAATCCTGCAAGAATTTTCAGCTCACAAATTTTCTTATTTTTAAAATTGGAAACTTTATAAAATACATCTGATATTTCAGCTATAAGGACACAGACAATAAAATGATACACTTAAACAGACTGGAATTTGCCTCCAACCTTAAATTACATTTGTACAAGATTTTTTACTGTTGATGGTTTGCTGGGTTGTTTTATATTTCCTTTAATTCCATTCACAATTTGGAAGTTTAGTTGGGTGGTATATTTCCCCAAGGGAACACTGACAACAAAAGGAAATCAAGGGAAGACAAATTGGAACAGAAGAAGTTAAAGTATCATTATTTGCAGAAGGTTTGATAGTATACTTAAGTGATCCCAAAATTTCTTTCAGGAAACTCATTTGTACTTCATTTGTACATTTTTAATATATTGCTATGTAGCATGATAAAAAGTATGGAAACTTGAAATATCACATACCTATTGTCTCACAATTTTTGTTTGCCTGGCATTTTAATTTGGCTTATCTTAGTTCTCTTCTTGAGAACTGTAAAATGTTGTGGCCATCATGTTGAGCAGGAGTTCATTTGTATAAGATTCTTGTGTAGAAAAGATGTGTGCTTCCAGGTTCATATATTTGTTGGTTTCCTTTTCACGTAATTTAGGCTTTTGTTAGAACCTCTGTCCCTTGACAGGTTAATCAGGGTTTGTTCTTAGTTGTGACCATTTCTAAAGCTGGCTCATAATACTGAAGTCATAGTCCTCAGAGCCAACCAGAAGAATCTTGGATTAAGATATATTGCTGTGGGACAATGCTCTTGTGCACTGCAAAAGTTTGTCACTTATATTGGTTTAATAAAACATGGTAGCCAGGCAGGAAGTATAGGTAGGGCCACCAGCATAGCAGAATTCTGAGAAGAGAAAAGGCAGAGAGAGTCAGTCACTAGCAAGATGCAGGGGAAGCAAGATGAGAAAAGGTACCAAGTCATGTGGCTAAACATAGACAAGAATTATGGGTTAATTTAAATTGCAAGAGCTAGTTAATAATATTCTTGAGTTAATAGGGCCAAACACTTTATGATTAATATAAGCCTCTATGTGTTTTTTGGCACTGAATGATTGTTAGACCAGGCAGGACAAAAACTTACATCTACAAGTGGTGCCCAACATGAGGCAGCTACATCCACATAAAACCTGAGAGAGCTTGGGGAGGGTTTCTAGATGCAAGAGAAGAGAGTGAAGCATAGCTTATTGGTAGCAGTATTTTCTCAGATGTGTTCTGTTTGCTAGAGGAAAGAGAGACATGACTCTTTAAGAAAGGCTTCCTGATTCAGTATTAGTAGAAAAAACTTCACAGTTCTGTTAAGAGACCTTGCCACCAAACATTTAAATGGTGTTTATAAGCAGTTGGCAGCATGTTTTTTGGTAGCATGGACCTATTATCTCCACAGATTTGTGACAATAATTGTCGGTCCAATTGTTGGTCTGTACCTCTACCTTGAAGCTAGACTCTCAGAGTGCTAAGGAATGGCTCAAAGCCAGCCGTTAAAACTTCATCTTTAATCCTAGCCATGACATTTAGCAGATTAAAGACATGCGCTCAGAAAAAGGTAGTTATCCAGTAAAGACAGGTTCAGATGAATAAAAAAGCTTTAAACATTTTACAGTGCATTAAAAAATATACAGAGGCTTGGTAGAGAAAAGAAAAAAGGTTAAAGTCCTTAAAGAAAGAAATAGAGTAGCTGGGCATAGTGGTGCACACCTTTAATCCCAGCACTTGAGAAGCAGAGGCAGGTAGATCTTTGTAAGTTCAGGGCCAGTCTGGTCTACAACGTGAGATCAAAGATAGCCAAAAAACCACAGAGAAGTCCTGTCCACAAAAACAAAATTAAAAATAAAAATAAAAGAAATAGAGTAAAAAAAAAGTCACATAAAAATGGAAAATACCCAGCGAGTCTGGATATCATATGCTATTGTGTTATTTTGGAGTTGTTTGACTACTGAGAAAAAGCAACTGCTTCAGGAAGACATTTGATTATGAACGCTGCTGGATTAATCCTACCTATGTATTTGAAAAATGTCTTGCCTTTAAAATTTAAGTCAAAAGATCTTTTACTTTGGAGAAGAGGTTTTGCTCTTGTTTCCATAGGAATGGAGAAGCTGTGGATTTATTTTGGGGCAAGAAAAGTAAAGTTTTACTGAGGAAGACCCCCTGAAAAATCTCCAGTGGGAACAGATGACCCAGATGATCCACCATGTCAGAGCACCTCTGTTGTAGTTTTTCTGAGTTCTGCATCTAGGACATTTTCAAGATCACTGGCTGAGATCATCAAACCTCACAGACTATTCTAGTCAGTACTTGACCATAATTCTAAATTTTCTTTGAGTCACCATAAGATTAGCAGCACCCCTAATCAGCAGGAAGTAGTCTAGTAAACAGTGCCCACTTTCCTAAAAAAAATGGATTATGGATGTTTGTCTGTGTTTAGCATGTTAGTTCCAAGTTGTTATTGACAATGATCAGGAAAAAAGCTAAACAGAATAGTTTTAATTCAGGGTTCTTATTTTGAAAAGAATAAAGGTAGAAACCTTGTAGGCTAATGCTCTTGTACACAATAAAGATCTGTCACTCATACTGTTGGTTTAATAAAATGCTGATTGACCAGTAGCCTGGCAGGAAGTATAGGTACAGTGACCAGACTAGGAGAATTCTGGAAGAGGAAAGGCAAAGAGCTAGTCATCAGCAAGATGCAGGGGAAGCAAGATGAGAATGCTGCACTGAGAAGAGGTACCAAGTCATGTGGCTGAACATAGTCAAGAATTATGGGTCAATTTATGTTGTAAGTACTAGTGAATAATAAGCCTGAGCCATTAAGCCAAACAGTTTATGATTAATATAAGCCTCTGTGTGCTTCTTTGGGATTAAATAGCTGAGAGACCAGGAAGGGGAGAAGCTTCTATCTACAATAGATATTGAGTTCTTGTTTAAATTATTACTACATGGCATACATCATTGTTATGTACTAAATATTTGTATCCCACCAAATAAAGGAAAAACAACAGAACAAGAGATCAAAGCATTTCTTTCTCTTATCTCCTTAAATGTCTGTAATAGTCATAATTGTTCACATAATTTTTAATGATGCTTCTTGTTACCTCAAAAGTTTCTTACTTTCTGGTTCTATTTACCATTAGCTATTCATTTTGTGACATATTGCGGCTACTGAAATGCTAACAGTAGCTATTGTGTCTTTTCTAACTTGAAGCTTTAAATGTCAGCAAGTGGCTCATTTGGTCTTTTTTCTTGTCATAATTACTGATATTGAAAGAACAATACAAACAAAATAGAACTTATATTAACTTGTATTCTTGAGTTGCTATGATGTAAAGACACAGAGCCCCAGCCTACTTTCCACTGGATGTATAAAACCAAATAAAAATATTTCCATTGATTAAAAACAAGTTTAAATCAGATCATTCTTATGCAGAATTCTGTGTATTCTTTATATGTTTTTACTTACATGTATCATACAATACTATATTTTAGGTGCTTTAGGAATCTGAAGGAACCACATCTTTACTTATTATAATGGCATAAGTATTTAACATATGTAACTTGCTACTAATATTTATTAGATAAATGTTGAAATAAATTGATACATGATATTACAATCATTTCATTAGTTCTTATAATATTTGTCTCCTTTTCTGTTATATACTAGACATTGCATTATTTACATTGAATTGCAGTGAATATTTATGTTCCTGATTTTTAAAAATCTTTCTCCTAATTCATGTTAAATAGCTGCATCGTCTTTGGATTTGCAGTCCATTTTTCCTATTTTTACTAACACAAATCTTTTATTTGCTCATCTTCAGAACTTTTAACTTCTGAATTATTAAAATTGCCCAATTTCTTCTCTGTCTTAAATTTTCTCCACACAATTGCTTTAATGGAGCGTCTTTGATTGATTTGATCATGATCACAAATCATGAATTCTTTTACTAGGTTAACTGCTTATTAATAATCTTCATTACAACTCTTCCATTATTGCCATTAATTTTGGTTTGGTAAAACTTGTGAACATCTCAGCCCCAAATCATAATTTTGTGCTGAGTGTGCTGAGTGGTGCATACATTAATGATAAAGTCAATCACCAACAATGTGTGAGGATTGCCTAGGAAAGGAAGCAATAAACTACTTCCTCTTTGGTGTCATTTAACCAAGAGTGAGTCCATATTTGCTTTTTCTTCTCCTTTATTCCTGTGTCTTCCATCTGCCTGTCTGTCTGTTTCATGAGTATGGGTCTGTGCCTGATAGGATACTGTCTTTTGAATCTGTCTGTCTGTGACTATTTGTGTTTATTCCCTAATAAATGATATTACTTATTCTTATATTGAATAGCACAGAAAATATGACATGGGCAGGGAATGAGGAATACTTTTTTAAAATCTCTAAAAGATTTTCCAAAGATAAAGTCATTGAATCAAAGCTACCACACCTTGCCAGAAAGCAAACAATTCAATGTTATCAAGCAATATATGTATGTTGTATTCAATATTTATGATAAGTGTTCATTTTATAAGACTACTTTCATCTTATTTGTGGTTTTCAGAAGCAAATGGTAATCATAACACAGATGCAAAACATATGCATTACTCGGGTCAGGGGTATGGAAGAATATATAATTTAAGACTGTAGCTATGCATTCGATTAGGTTGTTAAAGTTTATTTCATGGAAAATCTAAGACAAGTACGGTTGATTGTTACTTTGTTCCCTTAAAGGCAGATTAAGCAAGGAGACTGAGTATAAGGTAGGATATCAATTTTAAGATGTAAAGGACCTCAACGTATGCTATTAACTCCAGCTGTGAGTTCCAATAAAATTTTTATCTCTTAGAAAGTAAGATATGTTTTTATAAAAATGTATCACTGCACTGCAGTTCCGAAACTACTGCAATCTTACACTGGATGTGTGTTCAAAGTAGTCAGGCAGTCATTTTCATGTCTCCCGTCTTAGCATGTATGATTCAGAGGAGACCAGCTATTGAGTGGTACAATTAGTATCAAGGCAACCTTGTTCAGGACCAGGGCCAGTCCTGTTACACTTGAAGAGATTGTCAATTTTAGACCTTTGAATTTATATTGCCTTTTGTTAGTAGTTTCAATGTGACTCACCTTCAAAAATTTTTCTGCACATCTCATATAGCAAACAAAGCATAATCAAGTGCTTTATCATTAATAATTCATGTTAACAAAGAAGTTTTGGTAGAATCATGTTAAATACAGATTCCACTAAGCTATATATACATTTGCATTGACATGTAAATTACAATTAAAGATGTAGTTCAAAAACTAAGCTTCTGAATTCTGCAGAAACTGATATGTGTGCATTTACCTAGTACATATATTATATTATTCACAGGACCTTTTGTATGTTAGACAAGCTTTCTGACACTGAAGTACATCACCAGGCGTACAGAACATAACATTTTACCATGCAGTACAGACTAAGCTTGGTTTTATTCTTTCAAGAGAGTATCTTGATGTTCTTAATCAACAAATTTGACTTCTATGATGCTTTTAGCCTATGAATTAACAATAAATAAATAATGTTAAAATGCTACTTATTTTATGTCATTAGCTGAGAGGATACACTTATGCACACATTATGGACTGTCAAGAATGACTCAAACATAAAGCTATATAAATCCACATTGTAACTTTCTGCATTAGACAACTCTTTCCTGGATATTTCCATTTTTAGATTTTGTGCTTGTTCTAGTGAGTTTACAGTTCCTAACATCTTTTCTTGCCACTGAATGAAAGGTACAAATAGTAGATCATGAGTGTTTACTCAAAATTGTGAAGATCTGTTTGTATAATTTAAAGAAAATGTATCCAGAAAACAAAATGTGACAAGATAATTATATACTGATAGTGATTTCAAAAGTATGCAAAAAAGTAAGCTTAGAAAATGGGACTTCAAGTTCAAGAGGTAGTTAATTTAATACTATATTTTGAAGAGGTTGCATAGAAATATCTCATTTGGGACAAAATATAATCCAGCATTTGTTACAAAGTTTTCAGAGTCTGCACCCAATGTTGTAACAAAACATTTTTATTTCTTGGAACACTACAGAACTATTTTTACATTCCTGATTACTCTAAAACTCATAAAAGTGCTGACATATCCATTTCTAACTATCCTGTTTTATCAGTTACAAACAAAAACCAACTCTTTGTTTCAGGGGCTAGATAAACTATCCATGCTATAAAAAAGAATTTCAAAATAAATTACTAACTCAGTCACTGATGTGAGAAAATTTTAAGTGGAAAGTTTTGTTTTGATACACTTTCATTACATCCAAGTAATAAAACCTGCTTAAGGATACAATCTATTATTTCAGACTGTCAAAAACAAGAAAAGTGATTGTGTTAAGTTCTCTACAACTTTCTTGAAAAAATATTAAAAATATTAAATTCAATTTAGGAAAAATTTAATCAGCAATATTGCAATTTATGGGTTTCATCCTTATTTTTACAAGTGACTTCAGGTGCCAGATTAGAAGCTGTGTGGCTCTTTAAAACATCATTGCAAGCAGGCTTTGTTTCTCATATGCTCATTCAGGATCAAATAATTCTCAGATCTCCTCTTATCTCCTTAGGACTTTACAGCACAACCATAATATATGCATAGGGAAAAGAAAGGAATATTTAAGGGGGGGCACTATGGGAAATAGCTTCTCTACTGATAAATAGCAGTATTGCATTCTATCACTTTAGAGAACAGTACTGATGGTCAACGTACTGCAAAGTTACGTTTTTGTAGTTGAAAATCCTATGTCGGTTTTAGTTTAGGATAGATGACTCAACATGGGGCAGGCATCAATACACACACAAAAAACCCTAGCCAAGAAAGCCAATTTTTGCCTTTTTACTGTGATTTAAATGGAAATAATGGAATAATGGGATAGTGGAACATATGAAATAATTGGAATATATAGAATAATGGAATAATTGGAATTGGAACATTCAAATAAAGGAATATGTGGTAGGAGTATTCGTTCTTCTAATAATTCACTTCTGACTCTGAAATTTTTGTTGACATTTTATGTGGTGGTATAAATGAGAGTAGCCCTCAAAGCTTAATATGTTTAAATAGTTGGCCCCTAGTTGGTATAAATGTATATAAAAGATTAGTGGGTATGGCCTTGTTGGAGGAGATGTGCTACTGAGTGTTGGTTCTGAGGTTTCAAAACCCCATCTACTCTGAGTTAGCTCTTTCTGTCTCATGACTTTGTGTTGTGGAATAATCTTTTTGTACACTGAAGATGTGTGAATATCATTGGTTTAATGAAAGCTAAATATCTAATAGCTAGGCAAGATTTTCAGGGCAGAGAGGATGCTAGGGAGAAGGGTGGAGATGAAGATTAGTCACCAAGATGCTAAATGAGTGAAACTCACAAAACGGGATACAGGTAAAACCTATATTGTGAATAGACCACAGCTTAAAATATATGAGTTAATTTAAGTTACAAAGGCTAAATAGAAACAAGTCTAAGCTATCAGCTGAGATTTCATAATTAATAAGAACTGTGTGGTTGTTTAGGAACTGGCAGGTGGAAAGAAAAGTCCACCTAAAATTGTATCTCAGTGTGATGTTTTAAAAGAAAAGTTCCCCCAAAGGGAGTTGCACCATTAGGAGGTGTGGTCCTGTTAGAGGAAATGTGTCACTGTGGGGGAGGGCTTTGAGGTCTCTTTTGCTCACACTTCCCTCAAAGTGACTGTCAGTCAACTTCCTGCTTCCTTCTGGTCAAGAAGCTAGCACCGCATCTGCCTACCAGCTGCCATACTCCTGTCATAGTGATAATGGACTGAAGCTCTGAAACTATAAGCAGCCACCTCAATTGGATGCTTCCATTATAAGAGTTGTCATGATCATGCTGTGCCTTTATGGCAATAGTAACACTAAAACATTCAATATGTGAGTTCTCAGCTAATGTTTCCGTGCCATGCCTGCCTACTTGTTACCATGCTGCCTGATATCATGGACTCTAACACACTTAAATACCTAAGTCCAAATTAAATATTTGCTTTTATAAATAGACTTGATTGTGGTGTATTGTCACAACAAAACAAAAGTAACTATGACATTTTGGTAATCATAAATCACAGCAAGATTTGCCATCTGAAGTATTTGAGGTGGTTATCAAAAACGTATATCTATTGTTTTCTCTGTTTTAACATAAGGTAATTTATGACTTGACTCTACTGGATGAGCTTGGAAAGTTAAAGATAGCACAGATAAGGGATTCAGTGATAAATTAAAAAGTCTGGAGCAAATACCTAGACTTTTGGTTTCAGTGAGTATTATGAATTTCAATAGCAAATAAGACAACCTCTTAGAGATTTATTTTCCTGATTGTAAAAGTCAGTGTGAGGCCCAAGAGTAGAACTCTATTGAGTAGATCATATGATGCTTTTCTAATCAAAGAAAAGATAAAATTAAAACTTCAAGGTATAGTTTTTACTAAATCTCTAACTTTTCAGTACCTTATGAAATATGATGAATATATAATAAAAGAGGCTATTAATTTATTGCATGAACAATTTATTTTATTTTAATTATAGAACATGTTTTCAGAACAATTATGAGTACACCAGAAGACACAAAAAAGCTTGTTAGATTATTGAAATCATTGAAACTAACTCTGAAAACATATGCCTTACTGTCTAGCAAAAGAATTTAGGGTTGCTTCAATTGTATAGTTAAATAGCAACTTTGGATTTACTACAGACAGCTTTAGCCCTGTTAAGAAATAGAATAATTATATTTTCAAGTAATTTGAGTTATTTATATTCTTGAGCATTAATAATAATCAATGGTAATTATTATTTCATATACTACTTCATTATCTATAATTCAGCCTGTAAGAGACATATTTGATGGATGAAATTTGGAAGCAGGTAATGGCACCAAGTTTCTATCAAAGTTCAGCCTTCATGCCCTTTGCTATTCCCTCCTCCTGGCCCTGATAACTCTTCACAGCTGACATTTCATATGCAATTTATATACCTCTCTAATCCTCAGATTTATTTTTAAAAGACCTTGCATGAGTCCACATAAATCTGGCCTTTTTAGAGGCCAGTCAGATTGAGGAGAGTAGTTAACAGAATAAATGACATGAGGTAAATTTTGGAGGGCAATGTCCCTGAAAATAAATAATTTTTAAAATTTATGGGTATAACCATACTTTCTACTGCAGCTAAGCTATTCACCCCCTCTCATGTTTGTAAACTCAGTTGTAATTTTGAAATATTTGCTGATGCCTATGAGTCTGGAGTGATCATCTCCCTGTTGACTTCCCTGAACGTACTAACTTCTTCACAACCTTGAATGAAAAACAAGACAATTCTAAGATCCCTTTGTTTCAAAAATACAGTACTGGGACAGTGCTATGGCTCATTTAGGAAAGGTGCTTTCTTTCAAGTTTCACAACCAGAGTTTAGTCCCAGGAACTTGCATAGTAGAAGGGGAGAACTGATTTCTAGAGGTTTTCTTCGACCACACAAACAGCGGGGCATGTTCATCTATAGTTGCAGCCTTAGTTAAGGTTTCTATTGCTATGAAAAGACACCATGACCATGGCAACTCTTTTAAAAGAAAACATTTAATTTGCACTGGCTTACAGTTTCAGAGGTTTAGTTCATTACTGTTGTGGTAGGCAGCACTGTGGAATGGAGGCAGACATGGTACTGGAGAAGGAACTGAGAGTTCTACATTTGGACCTGCAGGCAGCAGAAGGAGACTGTCTGTCACACTGGGAATTACTTGAGCATATGAGACCTCAGAGTCTGCTCCCACAGTGATATACTTCCTCTAACAAGGCTGCATTTCCTATTGTACCACTACCTATGGGTCATGTCTTCAAACACATGATTCTGTGGTTGCCATTCCTATTTAAACCACCACATGTATATACATACACACCTGATGAATAAGTAACAGAATGTTATGTTCACACACTCATGTATACATATATGCAAATACACACTTAGAACACACGTACACACATGCGCACACACACACAGCTGGACAAAGCAGCAGGGTTTCAGAAATGCTGCTGTTTGTTTTCTATTCTTTTTTCTTTTCCTCTTTCCTTCCTTTTCTCCCTCCCTCTACCCTTCCCTCCATCCTTCCTTCTTCCTCCCTTCTTTCCTTCATTTCTATCACACCGAGGCTGGACAAGGCAATTCTATAGGAGGAAAAAAACTTCTTTCTTTAGAGAAAATGCATAGGTAGTGATGCCAATATGGAGATCACATTGTCATAAGCTTTTTTAAAATTGGTTTTCCTAATAAATCCAAACTGACTAGTACAGAATTTCTTGAAGAGAATGAATCAACAACAACAACAAAAACTAATAAATGTTTATTCTGGGACTATACAAAAGCTTTATGTATTTTATAAAATCCTGGATGAATCTTAAAATAATTTCTAGAGAACAGAGAATAAATGCATATTATGTCAAGGGAAATATTTTTCCATGTCTAGTGATTTTTTAAGCTATTTTGTAGCATAATTTTATTTTCATTTTTAAAATAAGTAAAACTGACTGGTGCACAGATAAACATAACTAAAACTTATGTGGATAAATCATACTATGCTCCTAGTTTTGACATTCTGTAAACATATGAAAGTTATAACTCCTTTTATCTCAGTTTGTGAGGATATAAGGTTTTGTATATTATTTTTCTCTCTATGTATTTTCAAAATTATAAATAACGGACAGTTGGAAGTGAACTTAGTTTTTAGTAGCATAGTTTTTTCCAGTGCAAATAAATGTTTACTTATTGTTTATGTTTTAATATTTAAAATGTATGGTAGTAAAAGCTAAAATTAATAAGATGATAGCTAATTATATAATCATAAAGATTGTTCACATATTTTGCAACTTCTGTTATATGGTTAAATAGTGAGGATAATTAAGAAAAGCTCCAATTTTAGCAAAAGAGGAAAGTTCCTCAGTTGTATATGTTAGAAACCTGGTACTCCCAATCCTACCTTTAGTAACTCAATGCCAGCGGCCATGTGGTCATCTGCTGCTAAATGCAGCACATTTCCACTGTCGCCAGGAGTCCTGTATTCACTCTTTGTCCCTTTAAAACCTCCCTGTCATCAGGGCCCTCTTCCTTCCTGTTGTGCTCTGTCCCTGTCTCGTTCTCTCTTTTTCTTGTATCCCATCTCCAAGGAGGCCTTTTGCCACCTCCCCTCTAAAAATCTGTTGTGTGAGATGTGATTTTTGCTGTGTACCTTATTCCCAATTGATGCACCAAGGTATTCTTCTTCAGTTAAACCCTAACATCGGTAACAAGACTTGGTAGGCTATCCTGATGCAAACATGCTCTCCCTTCTGGGTTGGGAGGTTGTCTAAGTCACAGCATGATCCAATCCCTTCTTGCCAGTCCACCCACAACAGATTCGTTTTCCAGCTCACTTATCAACGGGCACCTCATCCAACAGTGGCGATTGGTAAGTTTTCCCTTTGGTTAGAATAAATATTCCTCTGGATCTGAGGGAGAGAACATTGAGCAATGGGCACCCTTCTGATATTCTTGGAGGTGGAGGTAGCCCCAGTCACAGTCATTAGGGCTACATTTGACCCTCTTCACTAGTCTCACCACTGACCCTTTCCTTTTCCATTCATTTTTGCGCTCCGCTTTTTGCTTTTTGGCTTCCTTTAAAAGTCCTGGCACTGAGTCTCCCTCAGGTTTTTAGTCTATGACGTAACTCTAGTGAGGTGAAGACCCCTGAATGACTTCGTCTTTCTTGTTTAGTCCCTCTGAGTACTAGGGATGCCTTTTACTTCAGGCCTTGGACCTTCCCCTCTTCCTCACTCATGGAGTACAGCAAAGCCTCTCCACCTGGCACCTGACCCGAAGGGCTCCAAATTTATTTGCTTTTATACTGCAAGTGATTGAGGAGATTGGAAAAACATTCCCCATTCCTTATTTCTTTTCCCTCTGCTCAAAGTCTTTCTTGTTCTTCTCTGATGCTCCCCCAACATTGTGGAAGTGTCCTGCCTTTAAGTTATGATTGATGGATCTGTTAGATTTTTGCAAAGTGGGATCCTGACAAGGACCTAACAAGAGTGAAGGAAAAAAACAAGAGGTGGCCAGCTGCAGTGTGTACGCAACCAGCACATGCCTATTCTCCCCTGCGATGTCTGCTCTCAACCAAGCTGCTGACCTGACTCTTCTAAGGTACCTATGGATCATTTGTTCTTTCCGGTTTCCACCATCCAGGAGATTTAATTCCAATATCTAGAATTAGATTATTCAGCTCTTGCTTCCCTCTGACCTGCCGTGCCCTCCAAGTGGTTACCTATCTGTTTCTCAGTTACTGGTTGTCTCTCCTTATTCCTTGACAGTTGTTATCCTGGCCTCTCTGGTTCATGAGCCAGCTCCTATACCCATTGGGCTCCCTCCACTTGGGCAACTTTCTCTTTCAACTCTGGTCGTCTACACCTAAAGGGTCTCAATATTAAAAACACCTACTGGCTCCCCTTTACCCTGAACTTTCCTGACTTTCTGGTTCCAGTCTGCAGCCCCATAGCTTTAGCTCTCAGCGCCCTCTTGGAGCTTATAGGAACACACCCATAGGATGTGGTGTTCCATTTAGCAATGGTCTCTCTCTTTCTCCACAGACTCAGACTTTGCTACAGCAGCCTGGCCTACAGAACAATAAACAACTACTATACAGACAAATGATCCCCAAATATCTTACATTTAAACTTGCTCCACTCTAGACTTGCTCTACTTTACACTCTTAAAGATCTTTTACATTTATACTTTCTCAGTGCTCTGCTCTCAGAAAAATCTCTGAAGAGTAAGCTGTAAATTCTCATTCAGGATGATTAAGTGACTCATTGGATATGGTTAAAAGATCTATAAAATCTGTAACAAAAATTGTCCTTAAACTTCTAATAAAAAAGGTTATAATTAAAATCTAGACATGTGTATGTAGCTTGAATTTTACTTTATGTGTATGTAACAGATTCAACTCTGTATGTATATGTGTATGACTTAGATTCAACTCTGATTTAATATATACAAAAGTGTATGTGTGTGTTCTAGGTATATATGTATATATTAAATCAAACTTGTATAATTGAAGTAGAGCTACATGTTATATATCTATATGTTTTAAAATAGCAAAAAAATGTAACTCTACTTCATCTTGGCTAATGACCTCATCAAGATGTAGCAGCCTCATGCCTAGTAGTCATCTTTTTAAGGTTAAAGAGTTCATTCAAAGTGAATTAATCACCATCTTCAGATGACCTTGTGACAAAAGAGCTGTACACGTTCTTAGTCTTAATGATGTCTATGTTTACAATTATATCTTCTGAGACTAATGAATCAACAACAAGTTTTAAATGTTTTGGACTGGTATGGATTATTGTAGGATACTAAAATTTCAAGGTAATATATATGACAACATACTATATATGTGATTCAACTTTGACATAGAATATATTGTATATGATGATAAAAATTTAATGTTATTAAGTTCTATACAGTTTAACAAAAGCTGATATAAGGTGTATGTCTATCGATTGGATATAATTGCTGGGTGGTCAGAGATTGTAGTCTACTATAACCTTGCAGCTTTTTGTAGGTTGGAAACATGGAAACTTCCTCCCTTACCAGCAAAGCTTCCTGCTCTTTACCTAGCCTCTGGAGGATGTCCCTATGCCCAGGATGCCTGACTTATCTCAACTGTGACTCTTGACACAGTTCCCTGCAAATGCTCTTTCCCTGATGACCCACCTGGTAATTAGGCAAGTGCTCTAGCCATTTGATAGGGCTAGAGCACTTGCCTAATTATATAATAGTTATATAATAGAAGATTGCCATTTAGTGATAATTAGGTTTTGTTCCCAGGTTCCACAATCCCATATATTTCTTGTACTCTGGAATGAAGTTGACCTGATTTACCAAAGTCTGTCTCCCAGAGGGCTGTCTCTGTTCATACCCATAGCTGTCTTGAACTCTGATCCCTGATTCTGTTCCCTCTACCCTTGTGGACCAATGCTGTCAGAGATCTGGAGGGAGAAGCAGAGCCACAGCAGGTATGAGAAGAGGAGAAGAAGCAGAAGCACATTTAACTGTTTCTATCTTTGCTATCTTCTCAATGCCAAGCTACTAGCAAATTTAGGTAAATAACAACATATGTTTGATAAATAAAATATATTTGATACTTTAAATTATAGTAACAGTTTTTCTTGGTTATGATAAAAGATAAAGTAGATATAAATATTGTAACTAATTCTTGCTTGATA
>LOJH01022770.1:8031-19767 GCA_001685095.1 Ellobius talpinus
GAAAGAAAGAAAGAAAGAAAGAAAGAAAGAAAGAAAGAAAGAAAAGGAAAAAAAGAAAATATAGTCAGGTATGGTGGCACATACTTACATGCAGGGAGGATCCATGTGTATGAGGCTAGCCTGGGGCTACACAGCAACACACACACTTCCTCCCCGCCACACCTTTCCCCTCTCTCAAAAACAAAATGAAACAAAAACCCAAAGCCCTAAGCTAAATAAAAATAGAACAAACCAAAAGAAAGAAAACAAGAATAATTGGCTGGGTTGGGTCTTGAGGAGTTGTTTGCTCCTAAAAGCTCCCTGCTTGTCCTAAAGGAGAGGAGGCCTGGTGGTAAAACTCAGTTTCTGAGGTCCCAGGTTCTGTTCTGGGTGAAGCTACCATTTGTTTTTTTCAGGCAAGATTGCAGGTTGATGCTGGGGTTGTAGGTGCTGGGGTCTAGGTCCCGTACTGGGTGAGGACCCACTCCTGAAGGGCAGGCAGCTGTCCTCATCAGTGTTCAGGATCTTGACTGCACTTGACCTTAGAGTTCTATGGCCAGACATCCATTTGTTTTAGCATTGGGGTGGGGCTTCCTTTTGGGGCTTAGAGTTTGGTTTGCAGGCCTTGTGGTGAAGAGACTTCCTGGGGCCATGAGCAGATGACCGGGCCAGTAAGGTCTCCAGAAATGATCCTCCTGGCTTCTCCGCTCTTTGCTCAGACCTAAGTCACTTTCGGCATTAGGTCTCTAGGTGTTAGCTTTGGCCAGCCAGTGAGGCTGTCTCACCAAGCGCCATCTACACCCACCTGAGTCTTCCAAAACGACACTAATGGTGTGCTCTATAGACACGGACGGCCATTACTCTGTGAGTCAAATCCACAGTGACAGTACTTAAGTTGCCCCCAGGCACTGCCAGCTTGGTCCAATTAATACCAATTGGATCTTAACTTGTGCTGAGTGGCCCCTGGGGAGAGGGAGTGCTCAGTAAGCAGGATATGTTAAGCCTGGGTCTTGAGGGCTTGGTACTGTATTGCTCAGGAGGGCCATCCAGAGCCACGCCAGGCTAGTTAGGCCCATAGCTTTGTTTCCGAGTGGTCAGTTACTCTGCCCAGATGGTGGACGAGATGTTTTAGGTTGAAGGGGCCTGGCTATCTTAGTGGCTTAGTGGCTGGGATGAGGGATTGGCTTTTTGCTTTGGCTGGCCAGGCACCTGAGAGAGAAAAGCTGCGTCTACAAAGGGCTTCATCCTCATCTTCTGTCCCATGGCCTCCAGGGTGAGTCCCTCTCTCAGAGAGCTGAAGCTGTTGCAAAGAAAACATTCTGTTCCATGTGTCCTGGGCTGTCAGCTTTGCAAAGCCTCTTTTTTCCTTTCTGGGTCTTGCTCAAGCTTCCCACAGGCGGGTCTGATATGTGGCCCATGGACTGCACTGAGGATCATGGAGAATGTGGCCCAACACAGAACTGTAAATTATATAAACTTTATGAGATTTTTTGGCTTTTTTTTTGGTCATCACACAACTGTACAGAACTTTGTAGTGACAGTTTTGAGTCGCCATGTGACATGCCTGTGAGAGGGATGTGGTCTTGGGCTTTATTTTCCAGTTTCCTCCCGGGACCCTCCTTGCTCCCTGTCCCCACTTGTCCAGCGGGTTTTGAGTTGGGGGGTCCTCATTGCCTCCCAGCTCTCACATCCTTTCTGCAGAGGGACCTACCTGACTTAAAGATCCCTTCTCTTTTTCAACGCTGAGAGCAGTAAGTGGGGAAGCAGATTCTAGCTCTGTGGTGCTTTCTTTCCCATTTTGAGAATGTCTCCTGCAGTATGGAGTCACTTCCCTGTGGCTGGGAGACTCATGACACTCGAGGTGAAGGGCAGGCTCTGCTAGCAATTCTAGCAATTCTGTCTGAGATGTAGGGTGGCTTCGTTTGGGTCTGCAGGGACACCACCTCCAGCTCAACTCTCTGGGCCTGACCAAGGAGGCTGTGGGAATCCGATCCAGATGCCGACCCCTGGGAAAGCCCAATGGGCCTCTGGAGCTCCTCGAGGACATGGTAGGCAAGGCTGGGTCAGGCGGCTATGAGAGCCAGAAGTGTGAGAAGGGAAGGCGGTGGTGAGCATCAGCCCTCGTGGACCACTGGATCAGAGGACCTTAGTAACGGGCTGAACTGTTCCGTGTCCTGCTTCTGTTTGAGATAATGCTTGATTAGTAATGAAAGCCCAACAAGTCCTGGCTACTGTCATTCTTGGGCTCATCTCGGGCCTCCTCTCAGATGTCTTCCTTTAGGGAGCTTTCCCTGACCAGCGGGCTGGGTCAGATGGCCTTGGTGTCCTCCTCATTATTGTGCTATGTCCCTGATTCCCTATCTGAACGATGATCACACAGTCAATACCTGTTTGCTTGTTGGTGACTTTTGCCACCTCTGTCGCCCACTGCTGGCCACCATCCCCAGTGCCTGGCACTCACAAAGGGCATTTAATGTGTTTTGAAATGAATGCAAAAAAAGGGTTGTTCTGGGGAAATTCAGGCTTTAGGACTGCCAGTGTTTTGCTGTTCTTATACTCTCCCTCCTCCTCTCTCCCTTCCTCTTTCCTCCCTCTTCTTCCCCACCCTCCTTTTCATTATCTGGAACCTAGGGTCCTCTGTATGCTAGGCAAGAGATCTATCTTTGAATTGTACCCTTGGGTCTCCACTTTATTGCAATGACGTTCCTCAGTGCTGGACCCTGGGACTGAGTTACTGACAGCACAGGTTCTTTCTGGTGCCAGACTGTGTGCCAGGCTCTGGGCACCAGGCTCATGGTCCTACCCTCATAGAACTGGTTGCTATAGATCACTGGGGTGGAGGTCAGAGGTTGGAGAAGAGGAGAGGGTAGACAGGCCAAGTGAAGGAAGGGAGGGCTCTCCAGAGTAAAAGTATGTTTTATTTGAGACTATGTTATGTAGCCCAGGCTGGCCTTATTCTTGCACGTAGCTGAGAATGACCTTGAACTTCTGATTTTCCTGCCTTTGCCTCTAAGTGCTAGAAGCTGAGACACATGTCCTCGCACCCAGTTTGTGCAGTGCCAAGGATGAGCCCAGGGCTCTGTGTGTGCCAGTAAACATTCTATCATCAACTGGGCTGCATCCTCAGCCCCTTGTTTGGTCTTTTGGGAGAGCCTTGTTAGGTAGCCTGGCTGACCCGAAATTCACTATGTGCACCAGTCCGGTCTCCAACTTACAGTGGCCTTTGTCTCCTGAATGCTGGTTGTTGTGGGGGACATGCCAGTAGGCCCAAATGAAGGATTTGTTTGAACAATGGTGAAGTTTGGTAGACACAGAAGGGGTTTGCCTCAGGATGGAGCTGCCTCTGTCTGTGACCAGGCAAGTCTAGCCACAGAGTGGGGCCTGAATCAGAGGATTCCAAAACTGTAGGAAGCACTGGTCCTTGCTCTCCCATCTGTACATAAATGACCCTGGGCAGGTCACAGCCCTCCCCTAGTGTTGGTGTATTCCCCTCGAAGATAGAAACAGTGATGCCTGCCTGCCTTCACGCTGTGAGACAGCGTGGCAAAGGCCTTGAAGGAATGGAGGGCAAGCCAGAGGGCAGGCGGGTATGGAGGGTGGCTTGCTGGGAGAGCAGGAAGGCCATCTTGCTTTAGGCTTCTCTGTTTGGTAAGTAATTAAATGCACATCTCAGGCAGGTTGTAGCCACACTGAGGGAGGCAGCTGAAGTGTCTGGGAACTTGGTGCATGCTGGCCTGGAAGTGTCCAGGCCCTTCTCTTTCCTTTGCCTGCCTCCTGGTGTCTAGGCTAAATCTGGTAGCCGTGGTGCTGGTGGTGGTGGTTGTCATGTGGTGGCAATGGTGGTGGTGGTGGTGGTGGTGCTGGTGGCAGTAGTGGTAGTGGTGCTGGTGGCACTGGTGGCGGTAGTGGTGGTGGCGGGAGTGGTTCTGGTGGTGCTGGTGGCAGTAGTGGTGGTGGCGATAGTGGTGGTGGCGCTGGTGGTGGTAGTGGTGGTGGTGCTGGTGGCACTGGTGGTGGTGGTGGCACTGGTGGTTGTCATGTGGTGGCTTCTCAGGGTTTTTAATGGTTCTCTGCTGACCTCTCTTCCTGCACAGTCTCTCTTCCCCTCTCATTGCCCTGCCCCCCTCACATCTGCACCTCTGCGCTCACAAGGGCGCTACATGGCCCTCTCCATCCCCCACCTGCCTCAGGCTTTGTCCCCTCTGAGGTTAACTTTCTGCCCTGCTGCCCTCAGCAGGCATCCGGGTCCCCAAGCTGCCTAGGGGCCTCAGGGGAGAGCTAGCTTCTTCATGTCCCAGTGCAGGAGACAAACAGGCGCTTTTTCATTTTGAGTGCTTAATACTGGGAACATGAAGGTCTGTTTAGTCTTATTCGGCTAACATAAACCAGCCGGAACTGGGCCATGGCAGGGAACTCTGCTGTAAGTTCCCTTATTTGGAATGAAATTCATTGTTTTCCCCCCCCTTCACATTGGGAGGCACTGGGAACTTTGAGGAGGTCTCGCTGGCCTCACCCCACTGTGTAGTTTGTGTGGCCCTTTCGAGGATCACCGAGTGTCTGTGCTGTAAAAGCTGGCCCCGCGACCCCTCTCTTTCACACACTGCACACACTGTTGAGCCATACCCAGTGCCTTGGGAATGGGAATGACTGGGCTCGTGTCTTCTAACCTTGCCCCTTCCCATAGGAGAAACTGAGGCCTGGAGAGAAGAGACCTTCCCAGACCTGCAGGCCAAGCCGCAGTAGATAGGGGTCTAGAAGCCAGGGCTTCCGGTCTTCCGGTCCTCAGGTTTCTGTGCTTTGAGCCAGTGGCCTCTGTCCGGATGTGAGTAGAGGGTGAGGGTGCCGATTCATCTGGCTGGAAGTAGCCTGTGGTGTGGGAATTCTCCCAGGCTTCCAGGAAACTGATCATGGAGGCCTAGGGCAGGGAGCTGGGGAGGGGCAAGAGAGAAGAGGCTGCGCAAGGGAATGGAGAAGTGGCTGAGAGTCTAGGGGAGCTGTGTGACCCTCATCTGTTCTGGAGGGGTCAGTGTTTTCTTGAGTATCTTCCTGGACATGTCTTAGATGAACCGAAGTAGAGAAAATTTCTCAGCAGGGGCATGCTGTGTGGGTCAGCTTACTAGGCTGGCCACCGACCTCATGTCTAGGTTCTTCTAAATGGTGGGATTCTCTGAGGCTTCTTCTGACTTCTGGCTAAGGTTAGCCTCTGCTGTCTCGCTTTGGGTCATCTATTACTTGGGTGTCCCTTCTTTCAGAACCCTGCATCTCTGGGGTCAGGTCCCTTAGACCTGGAAGTTTGTCTGGGGACGATCTTCTTGCTCAGATCACCAAGAAGGCGGGACTGGTGGGAGCAGAGACCGCACCTGTGGTATCGCAACTAGGATGTGAGCTTTCAAGGCAGACCCTGGCTTCTGTCTCGGCAAGTTTAGGGCAGACGCTTTATTCCTCAGCCCTGAAGAACAGAGTGAATGCTTCATCCGGGTTTACAAAGCTGATATGAATGAGCTCACAGTCACAAACGGCCAGCCCCCAAATCCCTCCTGATTAGGGTGGGGAGGTAGGGAAGAAACTGGCCAGCATGGTGACTGCCATCCTCCAAGCCAGGGTCCCCAGGGCAGGGTGAGCTATTTTCTGCCTGCATCTTTAGCTTCATCTCAGCTAGCAACATGGGAAAACATGTGTTTGGACAGTCTTTCTAGAAGACACGCCATTTCACGTCTTTCAAACAACTTTTCATCTCTGTACTTACTGTTTCCACCAAGAATACTCACTCAGCTGCAGGTCTGTAACTAACTGCCCAGTGTAGGACCAGCAAAACAGCCGTTTAAGACAGTGTAGGCCTCAGACACCCTTACCTAAGGGCCCTGGCGTGGGGAAATTAGGGCAGGAGACGTTGCATGTTTACTATGAAAATTCCATTCATCGCTCGTCTGCAGTAACAGCGGTACTGTAATGCAAAGCCATTTATAAAGTTACAGTAAACTTTCACTTCTATGCAGTCAGTGAGACACTCATTTAGAAAAGATTGCCTTGTAGCAAGGAGCAAAACACTGCCTAGGGAGCCGTTCACTCAAGAAAGGCAGCTGGAGATGATGTGTCCCTGGGTGTCTCTGGGCCCTTGGTGTTCCTGGGCAGGGGGACTGATGAAGTTTTAAATTTACATTTTAGAAACATTACCAAGCAGTTGGCACAGGGTGTTTTGCCCCACCCTGTAGGAACTCTGGGTAGGTGAGGAGAAGCCCTTGCGGTGCTGGTGGAGCAAAACCTGTCCCAGGCCTGGGGATTTGTTCCTGTTTGATTTCTCTTGTTGTGATAACATAGCCAACAATAAGCAATTTAGGGGAAGAAAGGGCCTGTTTAGATTACAAGTCCAAGTCCAAGATACAGTCCATCATTCTGGGGAAGTCAAGGCAGGAACGCAGGCAGCTGTTCTCACATCCACATCCAGGAGCAGAGAGACAAATGCATCCATAAGTATTCGCTCAGTTAGCTTCGTTCACTCTGGTCAGGGCCCAGATTGGGGAATGGTAACAGTCAAAGCCATTCTCCCACAGACGTATTGTGGTTGTTTAAATAAGGAGCATCCCCCAATAGGCTCAGGTATTTGAACTCTCGGTCCCCAGTTTGTGGTGGTGTTTGGGGGAGGTTATGGTGTCTTTCAGAGGTGGAGCCGTGCTGGAGGAAGTACCTTACTGTGGGTGGGCCTTAAGCCTCACCCCACTGCCAGTTCGCTCTCTGCTTCCTGTTTGATGTTGAAGATGTGATCTTTCAACTTCCTGCTCTAGGCTGCTCGCTGCCCCGCCTCCACTGCCTTTGCTGTAGTCCAGGCAACCTTAGGAAACTGTAAGCCCAAATCAGCTCTTTCTTCCGTAAATTGCTTCTGGTCACAGTGTTTTGGCACAGCAACAGAAAGCAGACAAGGATACATGCCCACAAGCCAATCTGATCTAGATAATTCCTCTCTGGGCCTCTCTTCCCAGGCGATGCTAGGCTAAGGCAAGTTGACTTTTAAAACTAACTCATCTCAAGGTTGGGTTGGCCGACCAAGGTAGTTAGAGCTCTGAACCCCGAGAACTGGGGGCTCCCTACTCCAGGCTTTAGAAGCCAGAGGATTATGGCTCTGTGTTTTTGCTGTTAGAGGCTTATTGTGGGCATTAACCGCCAGTGGTCCTCGAACTCGGCAGCTACTGTAATCCTCAGCTTTTAGCAACAGTGGGCGGCAGCCGGCAGCAGTGGCGGCAAGTGACACCTAGTTTTAGAACTCCCGTGCAGGCCGCAGTTTCAGGCTTAGCACCTTGGGCTCCTCAGTCTTCAACAGTAGTGAGTATCGAAGCTCTTAGGTACAAGGTATCTGACACCTTTGGCTCCTGAGGCTCGGCTGGTCCTTGGAACTCTTTCAGTCAACAGGGATGGTAATTTCTTGTCCTCAGCTCTTCGGCCATCTTTGTCATTCTCTTCTCCACCCTCTGTCATTCTGTCCTCACCATTCTCTGGAACTCTTGGTGTAGATGTGTGCACACTGGTGTGTGGGAGTACGGGTGCATGCACGCTAAGGCGTATGTGTGGAAGTCAGGAGACAGTGTCCCCGCCCCCTGCCTCCCCCCACCCCCAGTTGGTCCTCACCTTTCACCCTGTTTGAGACAAGAGCAGCTCTCTGTTGTTCGATGTAGTGTATGCCAGGCTGGCCCATGGACTCATGGGAGTTCTTTTCTCTCCGGAGTTTCATCTTGCCATAGGAGCATCAGGATGGCAGACACATACCACCACATTTGGCTTTATATGGTTCTGGGGATTTGAACTCGCGTTCTTGCATTTGCTTGACAAGTACTTCACCCACTGAGTGGTCTCCCAGTCCCACTCTCTAGCTCCTTAGCTGCCTTCTTATTACTGCTTCATTGCTACTTCCGGTTTCTTCTGTCTGTGTTACCAGACTATTGGTATCAATCCACTCTATTAATGACAAGAACCAAAAGCAGACACAACAATAGCAACAAACAAACAGATATGTGAGAAAAGCTTTTTCTTCATTCTAATGTCGCAACACCTGGAGGCAGAGTGAGGCAGTCTCTTCCATTGGCACACACACACACACACACACAAATGAGCTGAATAGCCTTCTCATGTGGATAGGAAGATAAGCATCAGGGCCACATGCACCAATCACAGCAGTTCATCACGCAAATGAAATGTATTGTCTGTATCAGCCAATCACAGCACCATCAGTCATTCATGCAAATGAAGGGCCACACTTGCACCAATCACAGTAGCCCCCCATGTATGTACCTGAAAGAGTGTGTTTGCAGTACCCACTGGCCTTCTGCTGAGCCAGGAGTGGAAGGAATAGCTCTCTCTCTTAAAGGACAAGAATGGCCACAGGGTCACAGGACTGTGGGGAATTGTGGTGACAAACTCTGTCTCCGTTATGGCTGGGACAGAACCTTCACCAGCAAACGGTTGTGGGAACAAGTTCTGGCAAACTATTTGGGTGACAGTCCTTTTCTCAAGGTGACCCAGGCACCAGAAAAGGATCTGCCAGCTATCAATTAGAGAGTCAGTTATCCTGGCCCCCAACATCTTCCCTAATTGAAAGGAACAATAAACATCACAAGAGGTGCTTCTGATAAAGGTGTATCATTAGCAGTGCATTTACAGAGTGCTCTGTACCAACTCCCATACCCCACAGAAAGGGGGGTTCCTCTAATGCGTCTCAGAATCACTTTCGCTGTGAATCATCGTCTGTGGCTGATGAATTTAGGCACAATGAGATGGGAGATGGAGCTGATCAGGGGCTGAATCCGAAGTCCGAAGAGGTGAGCTTGGCAGCCAGGGTGCGTGAATGGCATGAGTGGTGAGGGAGAGGGGAATGGGCAGCAGTGCCAGTTTTCAGGTGACCCAGGAGCTCAGGCAGAGAGAGGATAATCACAAGGAATTAGGGGGTGGAGTTCTGGTCAGGGTATAACCTGGGGAAATGTTGGGTCCACGGTTCCTCAGTGTGAGCTTGAAGCTTAGGGGAGAGTCATGGCTGGAATACGTCAGCTGTGGTGTCTCCTGAAACTGTGTGCACAGAGTGTCACAGGGTGGACAGTGTGGAACCTTGCAGAGTCATTGGAGAAGTGCAGTAAGGGAAGCAGAGAAGGACGGAGGTCCAGTGAGGAGAGAGGCCTGGGATCAGAATGTGGCTGGCACAGCGCAGGAGCTCTCAGAGGTTAGTGGGTCTTCATTTGGCATGGGGGCGGGCAGCAGACTCTCCAAAGACCACACATAGCTAATTCTGTAAAAGAACAGAGGTAGAGGACTCACACTTGCTGATGTTCAAACTTGCTATAACCAAGCAGTAGCCACAACAGATGGCCCTGAAAGACAGACGTGTTGATGGATGGTACTGAACAGAATCGAAGAAAGCCTTCTGCTGTGTGGACAGTGTTTTCCAGGGAGAGGAAGACCGCTTGATGGTAGACTGTCTTTTCAACAAATGCGGTGGGAATAATTGGGGGGTTTAACATTTAAAAATGGATCCATAACTCTATAGGTAACTCCTTAGACTATGAAAATGTTGGGAAGAAAGCACAGGGAAGAATGCCATGACATTGGATATGGTGACAGCTTCTTGGGTGTTATACCAAAGTACAGGTGACAGAAGGGCCACTGCTCTCATTGGCATCGAGAAGGGGAGAGCAGGACCACAAAATGAGGTGGATTAAAGTCTCATGTGGTAACAGTTTATACAGTTTATAACAGAGAACCCTATTTCAAAAAAAAAAGAAAAAGAAAAACAAAGCAAAACACAATGGAGACAAAGCAAAGCAAACAAACAAAACTCCAAATGAACGAAAGAACCGGTATCAACAGAGTAAAAAGGCAAATCATCAGATGAGAGAAGAATATTTGCAAGTCACATGTCAACTAAAGGATGCAGATCTGGAATTTATAGAGAGCTCCTAAAGCTGAAAACAAAATAACCACCTTTGAAAAACAGGTAAAGTGGATCATGATACCCTCTAATCAAATAAGATATATGAACACCTGGGAAGCAAGTAAGATGATGTTTAAGTACTGCTGGTCTTTAGGGAAATGCAGCCCCAAAGCATGGGGTATCGCTTCTAGCTACTGGGATGACTCCTATCAAGAAAACAGAAATTAGCGAGTATGGGCTGGATGTAGACAGACCAGAAGACTGTGCGAGTTTGTAATGGGATGGCCACTGTATAAGATAGTCTGGCCAATCACTGGAGAACTAATAATCAAAGCGCTATGTGACCCAGCAGTGTCACTTCTGGGAATGTGAAAGGGGACTGAAAGCAGGGGCTTGAAGAAACCCTGTAGCTCTGTTCATGGCAGCATTGTCCTCAGATCTAAAACATGGCAACTACCCAAGTGTGCAACAGCAGACAGGCATGTAAGCAAGGTGTGGTGTATGCTTATCCTAGTGTGAAGAGACACCATGACCACAGCAGCTCTTATGAAGCAGAGCATTTAACTGGGGGCTGGTTTACAGTTTCAGAGGCTCAGTCCACTGTAAGCGTAGTGGGGGGGCATAGCAGCACACAGGCAGACACGATGATGGAGCAGTAGCTGAGAGCTACATCCTGATCTGAAGGCTGAGAGAGACTCTGGGCTTGGCATGGGCTTTTGAAACCTTAGAGTCCACCCCCACAGTGACGTGGTTCCTCCAAGGTCACACCTCCTAATCCTTTAAAATAGTGCCACTCCCTGGTGACCAAGCATTCAAATCTATGAGCCTATGGGGGGCACTGTTATTCAAATCACTGCAATGCTTATGGTCTGTATTATCCAGTTTAAAAAGGGAGGAAATTCTGATTTAAGATACGATACAGGTGAGCCTTGACTAAGTACAAAATGAAAATAGCCAACCAATCACACACATGCACCGCCCTAGCAGCCACAGCTACCCAAATCTTGGTCTTGCATGAGCTAAGCGAGGGCTCTACTGCTGGTCACTTCCCAGCCCCTCAAATTCCGATTCATTTCACTTCTGTGAGGTTCTTAGAGTGGTCAATATATAGAGATTGAGAATGAGTGGTGGCCGCCAGGAGATGGGGAGGGGGGAGGGGGGATGTTAGCATGTGATGGGCAGCATGCTGGTTTTGTGAAATGATCCTGGCTATTTAATAGTCCACTGATATGGCTAAGATGGTAAGTATTATGTCATGTATATTTTACCACAATAAATTTATTTATTTAGGGGAGGACCACTGTAGGAGTTGGTTCTCTCCACCATGTAGGTGCCTGGAATTGAACTCAAGTTGTAGGCTTGGCAGCAAGTGCCTTTACCTGTGAGCCATCTCGCTGGTCTCGAGTGAAACCCTTTTAGGGCCCTGGCATCTTTCCTTTCTCTTTTCCCCCTTTCTTTCCTTTGTTTTCATTCTTGTTAGACAAAGTCCCATGTAACTTAGGCTAGCCTCGAACTCACATAGCCACAGATGACCTTGAACTTCTGCTCCTCTTACCTTCATCTCCCGAGGGCTGGGATTCTGTGTCACCATGCTTAGGTTTTATGCAGCACTGGGATCAAGTCATGCTAGGTGAGCGCGGATGACTCACAGGTTTTTTTGTTTGTTTGTTTTTTGTTTTTTTAGTGTGTGTGTGTGTGTGTGTGTGTGTGTGTGTGTGTGTGCCCATCCTCTACAGTGCACATGTAGGGGTCAGTGGGAGTCAGTTTTCAACTTCAAACCTTGTTTTTTTTAATATTTATTTATTATATATACAATATTCTGTCTGTGTATATGCCTGCAGGCCAGA
>LOJH01022771.1:0-19766 GCA_001685095.1 Ellobius talpinus
GCAGTGTCTCCCATTGTCCTTCTCTGTCCAGAGTGTTTAGGGCATAGCAGACAAACATTGAAAGACCTGGTGAAGCTGCATCTTCATACGCTGAAGGAGGATGCCAGAACATACCCAGCATCTAGACTCCTTCTCTCAGGAGCAACAAATCCCTTGAAAACATATCTTTTGCTTCCTGTTCCATTATCAGCAAGTACGAAGGAAAACTGAACAAAAATGTTTCAGTCATGAGCTGTTTATATGCTCTGCTCCATTTCCTTCCTTGAGGGGGTTTATTAACTAAAATGGAAACTTTCTCTTTGGAAAGAATTTAATGCATTTTCAAAACATGCTGGACCCCAGCATGCAGGTCAGCCGGAACCAGGTCCCATCTCTTCTCTCTTTTGCTTGGCCTGAAGCCTTCCCCTCAGGCTCATGGACTGGGTACTCTCCAGAGTCTTGGGCCTGAATTAAAAGCTTGAGGCATCTTGGTCACAAATTAGAAAGACATAAAAATACAAGAGACTGAAGGAAAAATTTCAAGCCTCAAATCTGAAAAAAAAAGCTGTAAGTAATGAAGGCAGAAGCCCAGTTCTGGACTTCAGTAAAACAGACATAATCACAAGAAGTCAATACCATCCCTTTTCCTGGGACACCCACCATGCAGAAGCATCCTGAGCCTCAAATATTTCTTTTCCAGGTATTGAGTGACTTATAAAGCCAACACCCCATCATTTCTCTTTTATATATCTTCAAGGATTCATCAGCAAGGCTATTTCCATACCACACTGGTTATTTGCCTAGAAATAAGATAATAAAGACCCAGAATGTCTAGGTGACCCATCTATAATCAACTGGGTAGTGAAAGTGTAAACTGGGCTCGGTTCCCCCATTCATCAGTACTGGTGCTGAGAGAAACATGCATATTGATTTGAGTGTGTGTTGGGTTCTCAGGCACTACCATTCTGGTAAAGCAGAGCAGTGTGAAATAGGAACTGAGAATTATTATGGCGAGATTCGATTCCCAACCCCGAGCAAACCTTTCCATTTGCTAGTAACTCTTTGGTCTATAAAACGAAGAAGTCAGAGGTGCGTGCATCTGGGATTCCTTGCTTTCTTGGGCATTATCAACCCAATATAGGGAAATATTCTGGAAAGAATGTCTCTGTCATGAGCTGCTTGTATGTGGCTGTTGCATTTTTTGTGTGCCTGACACTTGACATGCCATTCTCCAAACCAATTATGTTTAGCATCACTTTTATAGGTGAAAAAGAATTTAATATGACGCCATATGGTCACATTGTAGGCAGCTCGTGATAAGATTTCTTCTGGGTCAAGGACTAACTTTCACTTGGACTGTTGCATAAACACAAAGGAACAGATAACAAAGGAAATGGAATCGGAAGCTTGAGGATTACTCCTGGTTCCACTTTCACCAGCTCGTACACTCTCAGCTCTGTTTCCTCATCTGTGAGTCACATTTGGGATGGATATCTTCCACACGGGATTGTAAAACACTAAGTTAAACAACGAGCATGTAGACTTACCATGGATGTTAGTCAATATTGAACACACAGGGTGTATCTGGTACCTTGCTCCTACAAACTCATTCTTCCTTCCAGGTTGAGGAGGCCACTGGATGTGACATTCCTTGGTACTTTTTATGGCTGTCTCAGTCAAGGGAGTGAACAGCTTAGGCATGATCACCTTTCATGAACATTTACTTTAAGAAAGCATGGGGATGACAGATTCTGGAGGCAGGAAGGATGCCCTAGTCCCCAGTTGGCTGGGACTAGGGACAAGTTGGTTTTGCTCTGTAGATCACTTGGCAGACTCATTTGCCTGTTGCTCTAAGCCATGCCTGTCAGTTTAGACCTTTATGTGAATAAAAAGATGCTATTTTGACCTCCATTTATTTATTTGATTTCTGTTTGTTGAGACCTTGGGAAGAAAGAGGGAGAATAATTTCCTGCCTGCTTCAGTAGCCTGAAGCCTGAGCTCCCACTCGACTAGGTCTTGACTTGCTCCCCAGCATCTGACTTTGAGAAAGACTTTCCATCTCTTCCCTGGTGAGCTTCAGGGAGAGCAGATGACATGACCTCATCCGTCACTTGTTTCAGCATTTCATAACCCTCCTTGACATGCTCTCCTTCTGGAGCTAACCTACATTCTGCCACCACCATTTGTTATGCCCATTCCCTCCAGGCATGTGGCACCAGCCTTATTCAAAGAAAGATGAATACCCCACTCATAATCACCCTCTCCTTTTACACAAAGTCACCCCTCTGCTTGCTATTGTTTATTATTTAGAGAACTCTCTTACAATGTGACTTTCATTGGGTTGTGTTTCTCAAGTGAGACTGAATTTCAAACACAGTTTGCCAGAATTTGAATTGTATGCCAGGCCCATGTCTTCAGACATTCTTATCTTCACTCTGAGCAGTGAGCATTTTAAGAGGCGGGTGACCAGTTTTCCCTCCTCCTTTGTCTACCATGGCCAGGGGCAGATACAAACTTTGCAACCTACTAGAAATGGTTTTGATAGGTCCATGTCCCTGGTGCAAATGTGTCAAGCATTCCTGGATCTAACCATACCATCAAACCACACCAAAGCATGCACCTTTCTGGAAGTTGATGGGGACCAAACATTGTCATGTATGGAGATATTACAGGGTTAATCGGGAGACCAACTCTGAGACAAGGGATCCACATTTCACTCAATCTCAGTTCTCACTAGCATCATTCATCCACCTTATGATCAGACTCGTTCCCTTTGAATTTGATTCTCTTGCCTTTTCTCACAATGTCCTTCAGGTAAATAAGCTGTGCTACATTATAGTAATGGCAGCTTCAAAGTATCAGTGTGTTTAAGGTGAGTCAGCAGGGGTGGGAGGTTCTGCTCACTGCAGGCATTCAGGGCTGGGGTGATGATATGCCCCATGTGAAATATTTTTGAGTTGCTTATTTCCATACTAGAAGGAAAGAGGATAGAAGAGAAATTGTGCATAGTTCTTTAAACCTTAGCACTAGAAGTGGAGCTAAGCCAATTCTCACATTTTGTGGGCCAAGACTAGTCACTGGGACAAATCTAACTCCATCAACAGCAGAAACAGCTATACCACCATGTGTCTGCCAGCAAGGCAACAATGATCTGGCAAGCAGAACTGGGTATTTTTTGCCTCATCAGGGCTCTTTTTCTTTCCGAAGGGGCTAAAACAATTCTATAAGCCATCCATTAAAATGAGAAGACTACCCAAGCATGTATTTTAATTTTCTCTATTTAAAAACAGAAAACTTTGACCTAATGAGAGAAAATGGTTTGCTCAAGAACATGCAGGAATCAGTAACACACTTTAACAAGAAACCAAGTCTCTTAACATAATGTTTTTTTTAAATCTTTGTCTTTTGGACCTTAATGTCACACAGATGTAGTGTTTTACTGATTTATCTGTGTATTCATTTGGGTTTCTAAATCAATAAAGTTGTTTGTGATTTTAGCATGAATGGCTAAGAGGTAGTCATATTGTGGTTGATTATCAGCAAGAGAGCTATTTAATTTAATGATTCCTGGGATTTGTAAAATATAAAAGAAGACAGTTTTCTTCTTAGGTAGGAACTGAGTTACAAGCAGAGATGCTTTCTGTATCCTTAGTCAAATGCCCAGTCTCAGAGCTTGAGTCATGTAAACAGACCATCTACCAGCCATCCAGAGCAACATCAGGCATTTAACCTCGAAACACAGTAAGATGATTAATTTGGACAAATAGCAATAGCTTTGAAAATCTCATGGCATGAAGTGTATTATTTGTCATGTTTTTATTAACTCTTTAATCTTCATGCTAATTTTGGAATAGGGAATGGGGACAAAGAACACAGGCAAAAATATTGATGGTGACAGATGCAGAGAAAAACGCCAAAAAACCAAAATACCAACCAACCAATCAACAAACCAACCAACCAAACAACCAAAAACTAAAATGACAAAGCTAGGAATGAAAGTGTACTTATTTTATCTTTATCACCATATTTATTTCTTGGAAAGAGATGCTTATCATGGTGGCCATTTGCTTATCCGTTTTGGTTAATCTCCCTTGGTAATGGTGGGCATTACCTGTGAGTGTAGGGCTCTAGTCTGTCTCATCACCATCACATCCACACCCTCATTATGGTTGAGGTGGTGACCATATTATAGATAGAGCATCAGTAGAACTTCTCTGTCACTGTAGGTCTGGGTAGCCTGGGTTCCAGGAACAAACTTTCTCATTGGTTAACCACAGTGGTGGTTCATCTTAGTTATCAATTTGATATTCTTTGGGAGAGGAAACCTCGACAGAAGAATTACCTCCATCAGATTGACCTATGGGCATATCTGTAGTGACATTTTCTTGATTGTTAATTAAGGAAGAAGGGCCCCATCCACTGTGAATGGTACCATCCATATATAGGTGTCCCTGGGCTATTAAAGGAAACTAGCTGAGCGTAAGTCTGAGAGTGAGGCATTAAGCAGTGTTCATCTGTGGTCTTTGCTTCAGTTCCTTCCTCTGGGTTCCTCTTGAGCTCCTGTCCTGACTTCCCTCAGTGATTACCTACAACCTGTAAATCAAATAAACCCTCTCTTCCCCTCAGTAGGCTTTTAGTCATTAAGTTTACCACAACAATGCAAAACAAGCTAGAATGCCCACTTGGGTTTGGGAACCAGTTGGTCACCTGTCACTTTTCCTGCGCTTCCATAGAATTTCTTTAACTCAGTTCTCTAAAGGCTTGATTTCATAGTTTATATATCTCTCTTGTTCTTGCCTTCATTATTGCTCCCTCCCCCTTTCTTCCCTTCAGATTTTTGCCTTTGCTTGTTGTGATGATAGAAATAAAGGCATGCTCCAAAACTCCTGTCTGTAATGTGGCTCTAAGTCGGAAATGAGAACGCACACCTCAGATGTAGAGCTGAGCCCAGCCTGTGATGTGGTGTCATGCAAGCTCGTTTACCATCTCTACTCATTAGGGAACTGAAATTTCCTTTAATTATTTCATTCATCCAATTTTAATTTTGTAATTTCACTTTGCAATATAATAATTGGATTTACCATACCCAGACCTTACTGAAAATTGATATAGCCCATAATGTGCTTTTTGGTCTGGGTTGCCTGTGACTTGCCAATGAAGCAGCAATACCATTAATTAGTAAATTTGTCAAGTATGTACTGAGTCTCCTCTGTAGCAAGCATTTGGCTAGTTATGGTAATGTAATGAGCAAGAAGCAAGACATGATGCCTTCCAGAAAAAAGGCTTGAGGATCAGTAGGGCAGAAAGATAATGTAAACAGTAAATCACCGTGCTTAGGTAACAAAAATGAAGTTGGACCCATGCCTGAGGACAACGGGAACACAAAGCAGGATCTGAAAGTCTTTGCGATTGTAGAAGATAATTTTTGAGCTAGTGTTAGGGTAAAATGTGGACCCTTCACCCTAAGGTTCATGTGTGAAAGGGTTGGACCCCAAGTGCTGGTGCTGGTGAGGGATTATAATCATAAGAGCTTCATCAGTTGGCTCTTAGAAGGGCATCTTGTTGTCCTGGTAATGTGACACCCATGAGAGTTATCCAGAAAACAGAATCTTCTAGGAGAAGATGCCTCCATCTGATTGGCCTCTGGGCAAATCTATGGGGCATTTTTTTGACTAATGATTGATGGGGGAAGACCAGTCCACTGGGGGTGATTCTACTCTTAGACAGGTGCTTCTGGGTAGTAAAAGAAAGCAGGCTGATATAAGGGTTGGGGAGGAAGTCAGTAAGCAGTGTTTATCCATGGCCTCTGCTTCAGTTCCTAGCTCCGGGTTCCTGCCCTGACTTCTTTCAGTGTTAAGAGTATAACCTGAGAGTGGTAAGCTGAAATAAACCCTCTCTTCCGCAAGTTGCTTTCGGTCCTGGTGTTTATCACAGCAATAGAAGCAAACCAGAAGACTTGTCATAGAGTTCTCTCCCTCTCCCCACTTCCCTTCCTCTATCTTCTCTCCTTCTTCATGTCTTCTCTTCTTTATCCCTCTACTCCCCTCTCCCCTTCTCTCTGTCTTTTATTTTCTTCTTCTCCATTTCTCTTTCTTTCTTTCTCATTCCAACCCCCTGACTGACCTGAGTAACTTTGATTTATCACAGTGTTGTGCTTCAACACAGGCTCAGAAACAAGGGAGCCATTCAGTCATGGACCAAAACCTCTGCCATCATCAGCGCAACTAACCTTTCCTCCTCTGAATTCATACCAGGTATTTTTGTTACAGTGTCACAAATGATCAGCACAAATGCCTCTGAGTTACCTCATCTTCTGCACTCAGCCCCCTGTATAGTCACTTCATAAGGACCACGTGAAAATGAGTGGTGTCGCTTCTGTGCTTACTTTACAGAAGGTGTAATGTGCGCCTTGGCGTGTGATGCTTTTTGTAAAGCAAGTGGCTGTGCCATGAGCTGCTCTTTGGAGAGGTCATAGAGTAAGGAAAGGAAGGTGGCCTCCAGCCATCAGCCAGGGAGGCAAAGGCCTTTGACTTAATAGGGACAGCGGAAGGGATTCTACCAGCAACTGTGGACCTTGATTCCTCCCTGGTGAGGTGTGAAATGAAAACAGCTAAAACTTAGAATGCAGCCTTGTGAATCCATGTAAACATTTCCTGGGCTCATGACCCGACCCCTAGAAACCGAGATGATATACATCCCTGGATTCGAGCTGCTCAGCTTGCAACACTGCAGGTACACAGCAGCAAGTGCATGGCTGGCCGTAGAAACTTTGCTCTGCTGTAGACAGGGGACAGTAGCTGGCCAAGGACGTTAGAGGATAGGGTGTGGTGTTTCTATGTCTGAGTTTAAAACAGGAACATAGCCTGGGTGTAGATTTTGGGTAGGGAAAGCAGTGGTGGATATGGGCGCTCATTAGGTTGAAACCTTGTAAAATTACTGATATTCAACCTGTTTTGGTTTCCCAAAATGCCCATTTCGTCAGGTTTGACCTGTTCTGTGCAGACTAGCCCGACTGGACCTTACATTTTGAGCGGAAAGAACCTTGTTGGCACTGACTTCTACTCATGTGATGAAACTTTTAACTTAAAAAAAATTAATACAGCCTGTCTTGATGAAATCCTCTTCATTTTCTTGAATTAAGTGGAAACGTTAGAAGTTCTCCAGGCATATATGAGCTTCATAGACTCCCATTTCATGTCGTCGTGGTGAAAGGAGGGCCACAGGGTTATAGAGTGCTCTCACATCCTCAGTTCATTTTAGGGTGGAAATGTATCCTTTCCATTTGACAAAGGCGAATGCAGCATCCTGGAGAAATTCACAGTAGGGTGCCAGGAGAGGATTCTGTCAGCTCCCATTGCCCTACCTACAAATATCCCTCCACGCTCACCTCAACCTCCAGGCCAAGTCATCTTCCTCCTGCAACAAGGCCAACCCCTCTTGTGAGTGACCCAGGTCTGTCTGTAGTTCACCACCCTTCAGTAACTCCTTCCTCAGATCCTTGACCTTTCGCCTTCTTCCTGAGGGTTTCTTTGTTCCCTACCAAGATGACTAAGCATTTATAATCCCAAAGCATTATTCTCTCTCACAGCCTCTTTCTCCAGGCTCTGCTTTTACTTTTATCCTCTACCTGGTTTGCTCAGTAGAAGATATTGGGTGAGTGGAGATTTCCCTGACACCGTTTCCTCTTTCTACACTTCTCAACCCCCCCCACATACACACATTGTTGTTAGATGGCCTGTAGTCCCATCCTCCTGGACCAGACTCACTGGTAGTGTCTGGCTCGCCATTTAGTGACATGGCCTTTAAGCATTCCCATTTTCCTCTGCATTTTCTTTGGTTGTCTTCATCCAGCCTCTGTTCTGTTCACGGACCTCTTGCTCTAGCTTTCTTTGATCTGTCTTGGTTTTCCTTTAATTATTCTTTCCCTTAATTCGCGGTCATGTTCCTCAGAGTCCGTCCTTCCCATCCCATGCACTCTTCCCCTGGACTCTGGTTTCTCATACCTTTCAGCCCCATGGCTTCAGATATCTACAGACCTCTGCTTGTTAGCCTCACTGCTTGCTGTATTCATAGATATTAAGCTTGGTCTTACAAACACACAGGCACTAGAAGGCTGACATGTCTATTTTCCATTCCTGCCTTTCCCTGGACTGCCTCTCCTTCTTATCTAGCTGATGCCTGCTCATCCTACCAGACTCAGCCAAGGTGTTGGCACCTCACAGAGGCCTTCATAAGCCTCCGCAGTATTTGGATAACCTTTGTCTTCTCACTTGTCTTTCTATTCTGGTGATATGTCTATCTGGGACTACCCCTTGTGTTCCTATGGAATCTTGGATAAAGAACTCAATGTAGAAGTTAAAACATCCCAGGTTGGTGTGCCGGTTCATGCGACTTTGGAGAAGTGTTACCTGTTTCAGACAGGATGGGCTATGGATGCTGATGCAGGGAGAGGAAGTGACTCATGAGGAGGCACTCAGAGGATGGCTCAGGGTATAAAAGATCCAAGGTTGAAGGAACAGTCATGTAAGGGCCACAGAGTTGAAAGAAAGCCTGGCTTGCTGAACAAAATGGATGGATCTTTGAATTCTGATGTGGTTTTGCGAAGCGGGACTTGCAGAGGGGGAAAAAAGAGATTTTTAAGGTTCTGGCCATTTGTGAGGAACAGATGGAGAGGGTCAGAAGGCACCTGGGGAGCCCGGGAGAGCTTTGTACCAACTGAGGTGAGAGATGATGGTTCCCAGCAGCTTCTAATTAAAAGTTTATTGATTCGAGCCTGCATATTCATCAAAGGTGTGATAGATAACAAGTGGCAAAGATGGAGCTTGAAGTCAGGCCTGAGCATAGCTGCCCATCACTGCTGTTTATGGGCATTTGTAACTAAGACACATGGACATCTCCTTGGAATTAATCAGCATGTGGTTCCCCCTCAACAGAGGATAAGTTAGCATGCACACGTTTGCTGTCTGCCTTCCCATATTTGGAGTTTACTTTTGCACTGGTTCCAAGTGACCACACTGATGGCAGGCTTTTGCTGACTTTAAGTGACAGCAGAGAACAGATGTTTCTGCTTTGCTGTTCTCAGTTTGCCTTGATCAGAAGCAATCAAGGCAATGGGGCTGCTGCTGGGCTCTGTAGGGAAATCAAGCTTCCGCTGGCCTTCGTGCTGCCTGAGCTGAGAAGCGGCTGCAGTCCTGAAGGCGGCCAGCATCCCAGCTGGCCCAGATGCAGCTTCCTCAGGCAGGCAATAAAGGCCAACACAGCAGGACAATTTACAAGTAAATTTGTCTGTTTCTGGAAGCACAGGAAAAAAATAAAAAGAAGACAGAACATAATTTACATGAGGAATTATCTTTTCCTGTATTTTCTTTCACAAGTTCTGATTTTAAAGTGGTAGGGAATATAGGGGAGGAATTGGAAGGGAATGAATGGGAAGTGGGTTTGCTGGAAACGTTAAATGTATGTATACATGTGTGAAGTTGTCAAAGAATTAAAAAGGAGGAAGGGCTTGTTCTGATTTCTCTTTTGTGTGGCTGCTGGGTGTTTGTTTCATTTCTGGCCTGCCGACCCAGGCAGGAGGGGGCTCTACTGTTTGGTAATCTGGTGTCATGGATAATGAGAGAAGCACAGGCAGAAAATAGTTTTCTGCTTGTTTAGAACAGCGCTCTTAAATTTGCCTCTTTCTCCACTTATCTCTCTGATGTCTCCTTTTGGTCCCTCATGTCCCAGTCACCTGTGTGCACTAAGCCACCCACGAGGCCTCCTCCCTTGCTTTTGCTTTGTTTCTGTGTGGAATGCTTTCTCTGCATTTTCGGCCTGGTCACCCACGCCCCCCAAACCTCTGAGATCCATGTCACACGTCACCTTTTCATCGCTGTGATACGATGTCTTCACAGAAACCATATAAGGCAGGTAAGCTTTGTCCTGGTTCATGGTTTCGGCGGGCTTTCATGCCATCACTGTGGGGATGGTGGAGCTAAACAGTTCATACATGGTCGAATTGTGACACAGCCATTTATTCACACATGGTCGATGAATCAGAGTCCACAATAGCCATTAAAACCTAGCCCTACGTCACCTACACCCTTCAGCCGGGCCCCATTTCCTAAGGGCTCCACAGCTTAGTTGTGAGCCTAGCCTTCAACGGCTGGTCCACCTCTCCAGCCCCAGACCCCATTTCCTAAGGGCTCCACAGCCCTCAACAAAGTGTTATAAGCTGGTGACTAAGAGTTCAAAAATACGAGCTTGAGATTCAAAATGCTTCAGGTTCAAAACGTAGCAGTGACTTGGATGTAGTTCAGAACTGCTTGGGCGAGGACAGACACTGGCAGCCGGTTCTACAAGAGATCCAAAACCCGGCTGTCCTGGCTTTCAAGGCTGGAGTGATAGGATGCTCCATAACCCGCAGCACAGGCAAAATGCCCCCTTGGTTCAGTATCCTCAGTTATGTGGAGGGCCAGTAGGAAGTGCACCTGACCTTTACTTTGACCTTGAAGCAGAAGCTGGGTGGAAAATTGTAAGATCAGTCTGGCCTGCTGCTGCCCTGGTTCTTGGATGTGAAAGCAGAGAGGTGTCTCATCCCACACATGGCAAGAGCCGTGGTGCTTGCCTTCTTGCTCTGAGGATCAGACTGGACAGTGACTGTTAAGGGCTTAGTGCGGTGTCAGGCCCTATAAATCAACAACAGATGTCAGCATATATTACTGTCACTCTGTGACACTCCACGGAGACTTTGATAGCCATCGCCAAATCTATAGCTAATGGTGGAGAGTTTGTGGGGTAGAAGTCATTTGAATATTGGAAAGTGAGTCCAGGAAAGGATATTACTTCTGCCTTGAAGTCCAAGAGTCTGCATGAAGTCAGGAGGGCTGGAGGTTCCTATGGAAACAGAGCTGGGATGACAGACAGGAAGCAAAGCGAGATGGGCAGCCTTATGGCGTGGGACGAGCATGTGAAATGGAGGAACAGTGAGGAGACTGCCTGGCTTGTAGGGGCAGAATTGGAACTGAGACCCGGAATGCTCCAGCATCACAGTCTCACTGGGGTCACCTCAGTGGTCCTGGTGAACTCTGAGACACACTTCTGGGTTGCAAATGGGAAGCTGACTATAGCTTCTCATCTTACAGGAGAGAGGGAAATTTGGGGCAGATGGGGCTCAGAACGAGGACCCAGGAATAAAATGAATGAAATAAAAAAGCTGTTGGCTGATTTTCTTTTCCTCACCCAAGTTTGAAAAGCAAAGCTCTATAGGACTTTAGGCCATTGAATTGTGTATGCTTCTTGCTTTCTGGACCTCCTCCCTCTGAATCTGCAACACTGTCTTAAATGTCTTTGATTTCTTGATGAACCCATGAGCTCCTGCACTGCCCAGTTTCAAGCCCTTTGGCTACCTTCTCTCCTCTCTTCTCAAGGAGCTGCGAGGCAGCAACCTCAGATCAGGGGGCTGATGTATGAAAGCCCCTACTGCACTCCAGGGCCTGCTTACCAGTTTTGCTTGACTTCCACATTTTTTCCTTAAATAATCAGTCCTACCAAGGAGAATATATTATTTTTCATATTTTACAAAAGGCTAAACTCAGTCCTTGATGGGTGGGAGGGATCACTTAGCTGTTAAGAGCACTTGCAGGTTTGTTAGAGGACTGGGGTTTGGTCCCCAGCTCAGAAAGCCTGTAACATAGCTCCAGGGAATTCCCTCTTCTGGCCTCAGGAGATACCTGCACACAGATGGGCATACACATATAGGTACACTTATAAATAAAAATGACAAATATTTATTTGAGAAGTAAGTATGTTTTTTTCTCTAATTTTTAGCAACTTTTAAGCTAGAATCCAAGGTTCTTATGCATCCTGGGTTAACTTATATTCCCATATTTTCTCTCCTTACTAGAGACCAAAATTAAGCACCTTTTCAGTTCTGCCCACATCTTACCATGGAAGGTTGCAAGGACTAGGAGGTCTGTGAGGGGAGCCAGGTCTGGCCTTGGTTGAGGAAGAGGCAGGATTTGAAGTTTGTCAGGGACCCATGTTGGGCATTGTCTGTTTGGTGTCCTGCCTCGACAGGTTCATACGTTCCAGGGTAGGGGTGTGTGGATTAGAAATGCCAGGCAGAATGAACAGAGATACAAAAGAAGTACAGAGACAGGATAGAGTCGGGAGGGCAACCCAATGAATACTGAATCTGCCTGTGTTTATTTTCTATATGCTTTATATAGCCAATCCAAAAGGAATGTGGGGCAGGGGTAGGCAAAAGACTGCTTTAACATCATACAAAGAACAAACAGAAAATTGCCTCTTCAATTCCTGAAACATCAAGTAATTATATCCTGAGTTAAGTATTCTGCTGTTTAGGCACGACATGCAATGGCCACACCTTAGGCTAAGCATTTTGTAGGTAGCCACACTCTGGGGTCAAATCTCCTGTCAAAACCTTGAAGGAGCAAGAATAGACCTGAACTCTTTGACCTTTGGTCAAAGTGGAACTGATATACATACATGGGCTCCAACAGAAGTTCTAGGCTGAGATTAGGGGCACTTTCCTCAGATATCATTGCTCGGAGAAAAATGAGAGGATTTGTGTGTGTGTGTGTGTGTGTGTGTGTGTGTTTGTGTGTTATAGACTCCTGTGCTTTGTGAAAACAGAGAGGGAGCATTTGGAGAAAGTGTTTAGAGTTTGGTTAGATATAATGATGCTCCCTAATGAACAGGCAGTCTGAGTGCTGTCCCAGCAGCACTGTATGTCTGAGTTTGGATAAAATTTGAAAATTCCAGGCTGGCAGGCTAGAGTACCAGGGAGTCTTAGGGATTCTGGTCTTCAGCCACAGGATACTGTCCCAGTGGGTCACTTCATGTCTTGAAAGCCTCATGGCTCCTGACTTCAAGGCAGAGTTAGGAATTTTCTTGAGCCAGTATTTCTGTGGCTTCACACCAGACAAAGACACATCTGAGTTTGGGTTAATTTGAACCCCAGTTGACTCTTGGCCATAACAGGATTGGGATGTCTCATGCCTGTGTATGGGATATACCAAGTAGAAACATAAGAAAATGTGCTACCCACCCAGTGATGTTTCTATTGCTGCTTAAAAAACCCACAGCCCAAATGTCAAAGTAGCAAAAGATCTTTTGGAGTCTCATGAAAAGTTACAGAATCTACAGACTCCAGGCATAGCTTGATACAGATGCTCTAAGTTGCCCCTAGTATTCTGTCTCTCAAAATTTTCTTTGCAGACTTTGTGTGGGAGAAGAAGAACACCAAAGGCTCCAGGTTGCTTTGTTTCTGGGGTCACACACCTGGAGAGGGAAAGAAAGGGTGTGTTGCTCAAAGGCATGTGAAGGGGGACGTCCTCGGAGGGCTTTGATTAATTGGGTGATGCATTCATCCTTTAAAGCATTCATATAATGTATCCCAGACTCAGAGGGTACAGTTTGATTGCCTAGACCTCTCTCTGAGGTTAAAGGGTTGCAGCCACATGCACCGCAAGAGCAGAACAGTGTTCTACTGAATGGTTTCCAGAGAATTAAATTGGATAGACCAATGTGCCCCTGTATGTGGAATATGTATAAAGGAACAAGACTATTGATAATTCTGCTGTGGTTCTTTTTGTTAATTATGTTAATTCTGCTGTGGTTCTTTTTCCACACCTATGAAAGATTAATTTGAGACTTAAATGACATATTAGCTATACAGCATATGTGAGCATAGTGTGTTAGTTTACTTGAACTAACTGTAAAATTCCACAACCTAGGTAGCATATAAATAATGGAAATTTATTTTTCAATGTTTCGGGGACTCTAAGTTCAAGACTGTGGTGCCAGGAGATTCAGTAATTGTGGGACTTAATTCTAGTTCATAGATAGATCATTGTAACACCATCCCCATTTGATAGAAGAAAGCTTTGGTCTTCTCAGCCCCTCATATAGATACCAGTCCCTTTCATTAGGACCCATCTCCAAGCTTTTACAGGCCTCACCTCCTATCATTACACTGATGGTTGGGTTTCTTTGAAGCGTGGGGCATGCAAGCATTTAGAACACAGAACACATGGAAAATATTGGAGGAACAGTTGATTTTTATTCCTGGTGTTTCCTCCCTGGAGGACATTTGTTAATTTGGAGGGAGGCATTCATTATTGTAACACCCTGGCCTTTCTCCTACTAGATAGTTAGGCTTGGAACAAGATTTGCTGGTCTTTAGCTCAATGTCTTAATGTTTGTGTTATAATATGCTTTTTGTTAATTTGAGAATCTCAAATAATGTATTTTGACTGGATTTGCTTCCCACTCCTCATCCAGCTTCTCCCAGATTTATCCCTACTTCCCTAACAACTCCTGATTTTATATCGTAAAAGGAAATAGCCCATCAAGTCCAATTTGTGCTACTTATATACTCATTGGTGTGGGACCATGGTTGAATTCCTAAAGAAAACTGCTTTTCCTCTCCCAGAAGCCATCCAGTGCCCATAACTCCTCAAATGGGAGAGCATCCTCATGAGCCCTTCCCTCTATGTGCTGGAATGGTGCCTGGCTTGATCTTGGGCAGGTGTTACGAGTTGTTGAGTGTAGTGGTCCTGGGATGTGCAGAAGTCGGTCCTGTTCCTCTGACTTCTAACTGGTACAGTCTTTCCATCCCTTCTGTAATGTTCCTTGAACTGTTTGGGGGCAGGGGGCAGGAGTAACAAGAAGTACCCCTTGTGACTGAGCATTCAACTGGCACATAAGCCTTTATTTATTTATTTATTCATTTGTTTGTTTATTTATTTATTTTGTGAAGGGGGCATCATGGTCGTGAGGAGAGGAGCTCTGTGATTCCATATCAGTTTTTTTTTTATTGGAACAGGATGATTGTTTAGAAAGAAGATGGATAAATAAGCTTTTCTTTTTTTTAAATTTTCATTAAGATTTTTTCATACAATATATTTTGATTATATTTGTTCCTTTCCCTGGCCTCCTTCTTGATCCTTCCCACTCTCCTACCCACCCAACTACAGGTACTCTCTCTTTCTCAACCAAACCAAAAATACAAAAATTAAAACAAGCAAGAAAACATTAAAGATATCACCAACAAAATACCCAAAGAAAACAAAATTCCCACAAGAACCTACCATGAAGTCCATTTGGTGTTAGGCAATAATCCTGGGAATGAAGCTTGCCCTGGAATATGATATGCTCAGTGGCACTCAGCCAGGGGAAACAGATTTTCTCTTTCCCAGCAGATAGCAATCATGTAGAGATTTGTGCTTAGGTGTAGGATCCCATGGCCACTTTCCCTTCTCAGTACTGGGATTTTGTCTGATTTGCTCCTGTGCAGGTCTTCTACATGCTGTCATAGTCTCTGTGAGTTCATATATGTACTGGTCCTGCTGTGTATGGAAGACACCATATCCTTGGAGTCATCCACAGCTTCTGGCCCTTACAATCTTTACACTTCCTCCTTCACATAGATCCCTGAGCCTTGAGGGGAGGGGTGTGATAGAGATATGTCATTCAGGACTGAGTGCTCCAAAGTCCTTTCGAATCCCAGGGTCCATCCTTAGGAATTCTATCTGCTTGCGGATACTACTAGGTACCTTGTCTGTTATTAGTTCTTAGAAATGAAGGTAGCAATAAAGGTGACACTGGGACCAAACCCATTGTATAACCTTTCAACTTAAGAATATTTTTTGGAATTGAGTGGCAAATTGAAGAGCTATCTATCAGGCCACTTTGTCTTAATTTGGCTTTGTAACACTAATAATTACTAGTAATCAGTAATGAATGTTATGATTCGGCACCCCAGCTTTTCTCAAAGATTGATACCTTGAAATATCTCCATCAGGGTCACTTGTAGGGTTGAGATCTGCTCATTAAAGTGCAGAGTCCTGGGCATCTTTCCAGATTTAGTATTTCTGAGGAGACCTGGAGGAGGAAGCTTGGAACTACTCATCTTCACAGTCACTCAAGTGTCCTTGAGGAAAGCAGGGCTTGGAAGTCACCGCATTTTCCATTTAACTCCCACTTGAGCTGCACAGAGTCACATTTCTTCCTTTTAAATGGAAAGAATTTTAGGTTTAAAGAGGAAAATTAATAATCAGGTACTCAAGGCCGCATAGCCTGTACTCGGCAGACTCACGGCATCTGCATTTTCTCCTTAAGCATGTGCCCTGATCTCTCCACACTTAAGCTATTTCAATGTATTTAGGACTGAGAAATCTTCTGCGGCCTGGACGCAAGTGAAGTGTCTCTGAACTGACATAGGTCAGAACACATTTGGGGGTGGTGGGGCCAAATTGACGGGGAGAGAGGAAAGAGTTTTCGGCATGGGGATGTTACAGGGAAACAGCGGTCTGTGCCATTTGCTAAAACCCAGGCAGGAGCCCTGGGATGGATTCAGGAGCCACCACAATACAGCCTTACATTGTGGAGGACACAGGTCAAGTTCAAAAGATTGGAAGAAAATGAGAATTGACAGTCAAGAGTAATGGGGTGAAGGGCTAGAGAATGACCACAAGGACACAGGGTGGTGGGTTTCAAGCTAAACTGATCTAAGGAAATTTCTGAGTTCCCAGACATTCTCTGGATTCATTCCCTAGACTCACTGGCCATTGTGTTCAGCCTGTAACCGTGTGTCCAAGGACAGCTAGGAATACAACCCCGAAGGGGGAATGTAGATGTTTCTATGACTTTAGCTTTAACTCAATGGCAAAGTTCTCAGGTGTGAACTTTGTTGACGAAATACCATGCTGTAATGTCAGAAGGTTGGAGCTGCTTGCTAGAGAGCGAGAGGATGGAGGACATGACTAAAGGGTAGGGTTTGCTTCCTGTGTACAGATTTTATGAGGAAGTACACACAGGCAGGCCGAGGATCAGGCTCAGAAGGCCGAGAAAAGAGAAGGCTTAGCAGTTAAGCAGTAAAGAACACTGGCTGCTCTTCTAGAGGACCCAGATTAGAACCCCAGAACCCATAGAGCATCTCACAACTCTCTCTAACTCTCTATTACGGGATTCAACACCTTTGGAATCTGCAGGTACTGCACACATGTGTTGCACAGACATACATGCAGGCAAAACACCCATGCATGTAAAAATTTAAAGATATTTAACCAGATTAACAATTTTTTTCTGGTGCTAAAATGAAGACAAGGGACATATACCAGGAGATTAAGGGCTTTGAGGTAAGAAATGGTTATCTGGGTTCAATGGAAAAGAAGTCTAGGTTGAGGAAATGCGGGGGGGTTATATCAATAATTCAGACTAGAAGGGATCTTATCATTGGGGGACACTGGAGATTATTCTGGCCTCAAGGGAGGTACAGAGGTTGGCAACTCCAAGCAAGCTTTAAAACCACGCAGCCCAGCACATCAGTCACACAGCTGGAAGGCTGTAATGACTTGGGCCTGGCTTATTAAGCACATTTGAAAATTGGGTGAATTGCTTGATTTGGTAAAAAATTACATGGTACATTTAATCAGGCCTCCTTTAAGGAACAAATGTCATTAAACACCACTTAATTAGCTGCCCCTACAGCCTGACTGGGTGAAAATTATATCCTTGACAAACTACAAAACATTTTTAAGGTCAAATATAGAGAATAAAAACACTACTGGATGCCCTCGGGTAATAGGCCCATAAAAATCTGCCTCGTTTTCATTCATTGAAAAGATTCATTTGGATCACAGCTAATCAGAACTTGATGGGCCTTCTTTGGAGCATTATCTTAAGACAGGGCATGTTGGAAAAATAAAATAAGCAGGAGAAAAGATACATGCACATTCAATAGTACTCTGATTTATCAGTGTAGACATATACATACGTTCAATAACACACTTATCAGAGCCATGGAGATTTGTTATAGTAATAAAATGTGTCCACTTGCTCCATTAGCCAGGGTAGTGTGGGATGTTAGATTGGTCTGCACTATGACTATACACAGGACACTGAGTACAGAGACCATGAAGCAGGCGGAGGGGATGGTCCCATTTATTACCACACTCTGTACTCTGAGAAATCCTCTAACTGATGCTCAGATTTCACACAGAGAAGAGCACTTATATGTACATTGTGATGACTCTTCATATATGAAAATCATCCTTTAATCAGTGCTACCAGGTTAAGAACCAAGTGTGTTTAGGAAGTAAAGGTCCCATCATGCTTTGCTCTTCCACCTGTGGCACTTGGTTATCTGTCGTTCTTAGCAGAGGTTGGCTTTCCAGTTCCTATACTTTCTGTGAATGCCACTATTTAATACTCTGTGCCTGGTATCTTTTACTATCCAGTTTGTGAGATTTGACTGTGTCATGGGGGCCTCATTCATGTTTACAATTGTGGAGTGGCCAAGCGGATGAAGATGCCATTACTTATTTCCATGTTTTTGGGTTCCCATTGAGGTGTTATTTTGCTTGGTTATTAGGGATAATGGCAAGATGAAAATGCCTTTTGTTGAGAGTGTTTGCACACAGAATCTGTCTGGTTGCAAGATTTCTATGGCCTAAAGCAAGCACTTATTCAGAGTGTACATAAATCAATTTCCTTGAGATATGAACATATATAGAAATATCAACATATCTCCTGGAACTCACTATGTATCTGAAGATGACTTTGAATTTCTGATTCTTTTTCCTTTCCTGCAAAGATGCTGACATATCATTTCACTACCATACCCAGTTTATGTGGTGATGATGACTCATCCCAGGACTTTGGGCATACACTCTATAGGTATACACTCTACTAATGGTATTGATAGCAATGTGTGTAGGTGTGTGTATGTGTGTGTGTGTGCACGTGTGCTACCTTTTCATTAACCTCAGACAATCTACACAATGAATTCAAAGACTAGTTTTGTTTTACCAGGATGAATGCAGATACCATTAACAGAGAAGTCACTGTGTACATTTTAAACAGAGGAGTTAGTAGCACATAGTTCAAATGGCCTAGATCTGACTTATTCAGCTCTTTTGAGTCTCTGTTTTCACATGTATGGGAAAGACTACTAACCAAGACTGCTGATCAAGGAAGTGTAAGAATTTGGCCTTGTTTTTTCCTCAAAGAAATTATCGTCAGTGTTTTATCCCCACCCCTACCCTACTATAGTGTGGGTGAAGTTGACTCTTGTTTTGTGTTAACTATCTTATCAAAGACAGAGTCTACTTAACCTACATTGGGATGCTGACATGGTATCCCCTTAGCAGATAAAACGTTCTAATTGCAATCAGCAAAATCAAGCCATAATTAAATCCTTGCAAGTTGTTGTTAGTGGAAAAAGAAGCGTTTTTTATCTCATATGGTCAAGTCATTTCTTTCCCACACTACCTCTCCGCCCCACAAGCATCTGTATTGGGTATTTTTCCCATTTCACTTTAATTTTTAGGTGTGAACTAGCTGCGTTTTTTTTACATGTTTAAGATAAACTTTAATTCAAAGGATCCTACCTAGAAAATGTGATTTCTACAGTTTCCCATTTTAAGAAATTGACTACAGTTTGAAACATGTGCTCATATATTTGAATTTCCCATTATGTTTCAAATATTAGGAAAAAAAGACTTCCCTGGTAAGGTTGTTTTGTGAGTTAGATTGTAAGTCACCTGCTCCATGATGAACTCAGGAACATCATGGAGTAGATTCTAACCACGATGTCACGTTCGAGGCCCGTCCCTTTCCCTATTAAAATGGGATTTTTCTTACTGTGCATTGGTTGTACATGGCTAAGGGTCTAAACTTTATGTGGAACCGTGACTCCTTACAAAATGAAGATTTTGCTTGGGAGGTTTTTATGACAACTTCTATTTCCTGACGACTTATAGGTTTATTTAAATTGTTCA
>LOJH01022772.1:0-19766 GCA_001685095.1 Ellobius talpinus
GAGAGAGAGAGAGGAGGGGAGGGGGAGAAGGAGAAGAGGGAAAGAATATGAATGTTTGTGTGCACACCTAGTACTGCCAAGAAGCAGAGAAAATAGAAACCAGAGAAAGTAGATTAGAACCCAGAACAATTCTCAAATTGACTAGTTATCAATAATCAATGGAGATATATAATAATAATAATAAATGAGGAAGGATTTACAGAAGCAGAGGGAACTGTTTAAAGACAGGTCTAGAGCTGAAGAAGGCCAGGTGGCAGGTAGCAGACATCCAGGGTGACTGGAGGACCCTGAGGGAATCCCCGATGAAACCGTCACCACAGCCTTATTTCTTTTTTCCTATTGCAAAGAGTCACGCTTGTTCTCTTCGTGTATTTCCTCTATTCTGTTTGAAAATGTAGACAAGACCAGTTGTAGTTACTCTCCTATAGTGGGCTTCTTTCACTAACTGTATTTGGTAGGGTTTCGTGTACATTGTATTTATTCTTGTCAATGGAAAATGCTGTTTTGTGTGTTTTCACTAAGCGAATGAAGTTTTTTGTTTGCTTCTTTTTGTGAGTGTGTAGTATGCACTCACATTTGTGTATGGTTTTTGCAAGTGTGCATGTACAGAGGACAGAAGTTGATGATGGATGTGTTTCTCAATCGCTCTCCACTTGTTTGTGAGACGTGAGCTGACTAGGTCACCCAGCCTGGCCTCATCTTTAGATGCTCCTGACTTAGTCTCCCAGACACTTGGATTTCAGGCATGTGACAACATATCCGGCTATTTTTGTGTTTTTGTGTGTGTGCTAGATGCTGAACTTGGCGCCTCAAGCCTGCTAAGTACATAACTACTGAACTGCACCTCCAGCCTCATGTTTATGTCTTCCTTATTTAAAGCCCTACTGCTATGAGTTGAGTACTGAACAAGCTCTGAGCATGCAAGAACTAGTAAGATGTTAACGAATACAGTTTTTTCCTTTGAGCAGTGAAGTAGGCATTCGGTAGTGATTAGAGTATTGTGGGTAGGGGTAGTGCATTGTAGGTAATGGTAGTGATGATGACCACAAAGATGATGATTGGAGTGTTCATGAGAGTCTTGTATTTAATAACATCTAAGAAAATGATATGCACTTAATATTTTGTGACATATCGATCGCCACCTTAAAATAATTGCCTGCCTTTTTCTAAGTTTATGATATACAGAAGGGATGGTCATAGTGTTTATAATTAAAACATATAAGGAGGTGCTGAAGGTAGTGTGTATTTATCCTCTTACTGTGGTTTCTGATTATATCAGTGGCCCTCTGAAGTGTGAAATAACCATGGGCCTTTGGTTAATGAATTGCACATTGTTGCTGTTCATTCATGGAATTTGCTCTTTTATTATATTTGATGCTTCACTTAACAACAAATTTTGCTTTCTCTGTGTTTGATATGTTTTTACCAAATTATTCCTGATTGTATCCATTAATCTTTAGTCACATTTGACAAAAATAAATTACTGTGATCTTTTAAAGTTACCAGTAATAATTAGATTTTTTTTCAGGACATCAAAGTTTTAGGGGGGAACCACTAGATGTGAAAGGATTTGTATAGAAATGTTTCCACAAGCTTTTAGATAAAATCCTATGCCCAAATGTAATTTCAGTAGTGGGTAAACAAAAGACTGTGGAGGCGAAGTTGTGGAGTCCTTATGATGGTCATTTATTTACATTCTCACTATCTACATCTTTTCATGAATCAATTCTCATTTGTTTCTTTGGGAATATTATTTCATAAACATAACATGCCCAATTTGGCTGACGTTCTTCTGCAGGTCTATGATCAATAGTAATGGCCTCATGTTCACCACATCTGTGGCTAGTTTCTCAACTGAAGTATGGTCCCTCAGGCACCATCGTGGGGGCTTTGCTCCCAAGGTAACAGAAAGGAGGAGACTTTGATGATTGCAATCTCTCCCAGCTGTTGAAGGTGTTTCCTTTGTCTCTTTTTATGTGACTTTACCTGTGTGTATATCTGGGACCACCCAGGACATTTTTGCTTTAATATCTAATTTACAAAACTTAACTTTATGCTTTTGTTTAAATTGCAGAAAAAACTGCATGGCTGGAGAAGAGTTTACGTAGTAGTGGTCTGGTCTGAAAATGTGATTAGAGCCACGGCTGGTGAGCTGTGACAGCTGACAGAAGGATCAGTTCAAGGTTCTGAGACATGTTTCAAAAGCCTAAATGCCAGGGGCTCGAGAGATGGGGAGGTTGGCTCAGCAGTTAAGAACGCTCACTGCTCTTTAAGAGGCCCCAGGATCGGTTCCCAGTACGTGAACGAATGGTATCTCCAAAGGATCTGATGCCCTCTGTTTTTCATGGGCTCCTGCACACATATGATGCATATGAACGCACAAAGGCAGATACATAAAAATAATAAATCTTTAAAGAAACCCTAAAGACAAAAAAATGTACAGGTACTTATGGTTTATAAAGTGGTGTACGACTGGCAACTCTTGACTCTCACCGTGCTTCTTTTAAGTCTGGGCGGTGCAGCATAGTCAGGACACAGACTATGCATGCGGGATGCAGCAAGTTCCAAGTTTGGTCTCACTACTATTTATCTCTGACTTTCAGTAAGTGTCTCTTACATAGAACTTCTAGATTTTCAGGGATAGTTGGAGTGTAATAGTAACATTCTTTTCCATAATCAAAGTTTTATGCATTGTAGAAAAAAATTGCAAAAGAAGGAGAGCCTTGAATGAGCTTTGACTCTTTCTGGAGGCTATAGGCCTATATGCTTGAATATTCTGCTACACTGCTCCTGGGAGTCTGGTGTGCAGTTAGCTTTTTGTCATAACTGGAATCACCTGGGAAGAGGGAACCTTATTTGAGGAATTGACTCCATCAGGCTGGTCAAGCTCCCTGTGGGTGGTACCACCCCCTACAGAGGTAGGCCTAAGCTAGTAGTTCTCATCATGTGGGGTGTGACCCCTATGGAGTTCTCATATCAGACATCCTGCATATCAGATATTCACATTATGGCTCATAATAACTGTGAAACAGCAATGAAATACTGTTATGTTTGGGCTTCATCACAACACAATGCATTGCATTAAAGAGCCGTAGCAATAGGAAGGCTGAGAACCTTGGGTCTAGGATGTATAAAAAGGGTGGCTGAGGAAACCAGTTAACTGTTTTCCTACGGTTTCTGCTTCAAGTTACTGCTTACTTTGCTTTGAGGATGGGCTATCAGCTATAAAATGAACTAAACTCTTTTCTCCTGTAAGTTGGTTTTGGTCAGTTTTTTATTACAGCAATAAAAATAAAGCTAGAACAGTGAGGGAAACTGCATTTCAGGGGTTTAAACAGTAGAAAGCAGGCTCAGTCCTTGCTAGACACTGGAAATGGTGTAATGTTGCAAATCTCTGACCATTATTTTGGAAATTTAAATTTTTGGGTGTTTGATTTCTTTTTTTATTTGAGACAGGGTCTCTCTACATAGTCCTGTCTGCCATGGAACTCACTATGTAGACTAGACAGTTCTCAAATGCACAGAGATTTGCCTGCTTCTGCCTCCTGTGTGCTGGGATTAACGCTGGGCAACACTCTGTCTGATCTTTAACACAGTTTTAATACGGTGATTTCCTTTGTCGGGAGTTAGGCAGGAAAAACTTGAAAAATGGTGCCAAACTCACTTGGGAAGCAAACCTGTGTCATCTCCTAGATTACTAGGATATTATATATCGTAGAGGGCGTATCAGTTATTAAAATATTTTAAAACTACTATAAAATTCTGTGGCAAAGTAATAGAAAGACGAGTGGAACAAAAGTAAGAGTTTAGAAGTGGATGGAAAGTTTAGCGTCTTCTTACGGAGCCTTCACCTAGTGTGTGAAAGGCTCTGGGTTGGAGCCTGTGCTGCTGCAAACAAAACAAGAACAACAAGAATTTTTAGCTGTTGCAAAAAACAATAAAGTAAGACCATATGAAACCTGGAAAATACTTGTTATACCAAACAGGGTTTGTTTAAAGTAGTGAATTTGTTTGTGATAGGGATTCAGATAGCGCAAATTGACTTCAGACTAAGTCAGGTTGCATGAGTCATTTTGAACTTCTGACCTTCCTGCCTCTACCTCCTGAGTTCTGGAATTACAGGCATGCACTACCATGTTCAGTTTAAATTTCAGATATTTTCAATGCTTTGCTTTATCTGTCATAAACAGTATCTAACTAAATACTGTGTATTCATTTACTCTTTAAATTTTTTATTGTTTGTTTGTTCATTTATTTGTTCATTTATTTATTTATTTATTTATTCATTCATTCATTCATTCATTCATTCATTCATTCATTTATTTATTTATATGGGTGTTTTGCCTGTAGAGGTCAGAAGAATGTGCCGGACCATCTGGCCCTGGAGTTAGAGATGCTTGTTAGTTTCTAGTTGGGTGCTAGGAATCTAACTTAGGTCCTCTAGAAAAGCAGTAAGTAACTGTTGAGCCATCGCTCTGGCCCCATTTAACCTTTTCATTTTGCTTCTCTTTCCCCTTTCTGTCTATCATATCAGATTTTTAAAAAAATTATTAATGAACTTAGTTCTTTGACAATTGAATAAATGTATGTAATGTTTTATGATCGTTGTCTCCCCTCATCCTCTCATTTCCCACCATTGTCAACCCTTCCCCCTCCTTACCCATTCATTCCTCTTTCAGGTTTATAACTTTTGTATTTGTTTTTTGACCTATTTCAGTTAATCAGGGCAGTGTGGCCCCTGGGTGGGACTGTCCTTTGGAGCCTGGTGGGCGCATCACTGAACTCTCTTTTCAGTTGCTGCTGCCTTTAAGATCTGTCCGGAACTTTTCCTCTCCCTGGGTCTTCTGCCTGTCCCATGTTCATCTTGACCATCTGATGAGCCAGCTGGAGCCTTGGCTCTGGTGATGTGCTCTGGCCGTATTTATCTTCCTGCATTCGGCTGGGACCCAGCAGATAGTCCTCAGCCCCGACAGTGGTCAGGAGTAGCTTGGCAACTTCATGTACAAAGTGCAGAACCCTTCTTCAGTCTCAGCTTTCAGTGGCTCATCTGCCTTTTTTGTTTCCGCACAGTGAATAGTTCTATTTCTTCTCCTTTAGGATCATATTCCCAGATTCTGAGCCCACCAGGACAGCCGTGTTTGACCTGAGCACTCTGTTCTGCCTCACTTCTGGTCCATGGAGTGTTTATCTTAATTTTGAATCAACCACATCTTTTAAAGTAGTTTTGTTTGAATAAAGAAAACAGGAGTTGTTCAAAGATGGGTGTGCAATGGGCGTATTAACTAAATTTTTGTTATTTAAAAAACTAATGTTTGCATGTTTGTATGTATGCACTGATGTTTATGTGTCTCTGTGTGTACTTGTGTGTGAATGTGTGACCACAGTAGGCGTGCTGGGATTAGATTCACATCATCACATACATCTTTTTTGTGGATTCTGGGGATCAAACTTGGCTTGTGTGGTTAGTACTTTCACAGCCTGGCCTCCCTGGCCCTGGGAATTTTATTTATTACAGTATTTATGGTAGCAAGATATTGGGGAATGACTTCATAAATAGGAATTTTAGTCAGTTATAGAAAATCAGAAAAAGCCAGGCGGTGGTGGCACACACCTTTAATCCCAGCACTCAGGCGGCAGAGGCAGGCAGATCCCTATGAGTTCGAGGCCAACCTGGTCTACAAGAGCTAGTTCCAGGACAGGCTCCAGAGCTGCAGAAAGACCCTGTCTCAAAAAACCAAAAAAAAAAAAGAAAGAAAAAAAGAAAATCAGATAGATAGACCTGTAATTGCCAAGAAAATAGCCAAGATGTGTTATAAGTCAAAAAAGAATATTATGGAAGAATAACTTAATTACACATATATTTTAAGCAGAAATGAATACAGGCTATAGACTTAATCACAGCAAGATTATAGTAATACACACAAAACATTTTAAATAATTAATCTCAGCTTCCATTGGCTATTGTATTATTTTTATCATTTTGTCTTACACTGACTGGTACTCCTCCCCCCATTTGACACTGGCCATTTTTATAATAACAAGGTGAAAAGAAGAAACTATAGTAGCACCTCTCATTTCCTGAAACTATATTATTATGTTATGAACACAATTTTGTGACTTTACAATTGAATGTATATTTAAGTAACATAAAATATGTTAATGATATAGTCAATGTTAACAGTGATATATTAGTTGTATATTTATCAATTTCCTAATATGGGCATAGCCAGAGGAATTGAAATAATGAATATCTAATATTTTATACACCTGTACAAAACATTCACTGTGAGAAAATGCCAGACAAAGTATTGGGTCCAGACCTTGGCTTGCCAGGGTTCCTGTCAGCTTCTTGTAGGTGCAATCCTAGAGGAAGGAGTCCTTCGTATTAGGCCTTTGGGGTAGTCTTCTGTATTAGTAATGACAGTGGCTCAGAAACCCAAATAGGTGCCCAAAGTTTAAAGAAAGAGAATCTCATCTTTGTTTAAAACCTCATCTTTCCCCATGCAGCATGCAGATTTGGTGCCTATGCTTACATTACTAAGGCACGATCTTAACTTTTTTGACTTGTGTTATTGCCTTGGGGCCTCTGATTATTTCATAGCGATGGTTCCTGCTTTCCATTTAGCAAACTCTAACAGTCACGTTTCTGAAATTTAATCCTAATGAAATAATTACAGATACAGGGAGTTTAAAGGGAAACATAATCGTGCCGCACAATCTGAAAGAGTGAAGACAGATGTTCAAAAACAAGGAACTGAATAAACAGGCCATAGTAAACGTTTAATTTAATACTTTAAAAGGCTTTAACAATGAAATTACATACAATATTTATCGATTACAAAATGTTTATAATAAACAGTGCTAAATGAAAAAACTTTAAATATGATCCCGTTTTTGCAAAACTGTACGTATGTGATTATATACATGCACAGAAAATGTGAATGTTTAAACGCCCAAATGTCAACTGTGGTTATCTCTGAGTGGTGTAATTACAGGAGTTTTATTTTGTTCTCTGTGCATCTCCACATTTATTATATTGAGCATGTTTTCATGCATAATAAGATAATCAGTAAAAGGTATTAAAATATACTTCTGTTCTATTCCATGTTGTGAGAGTTAAATGTCGTATCATTTCTCCCTTTAGGTTGTAATTATTCCCCTGCATTCATCCAACTGTCTGGATCCATGAGTTGATTTAGTTGGAAATAGCTCGACAGTGTCCCTTAGGCCGGACGAGTCAGAACAGAGATGTGTTTGGTGCTCGTCCTGCACCCTTCCTGGAACATACGGTTTAGGTGTGCTGACATGTGGGGTGAAGATGAGCAAAAGCAGACTGTAGCACCAATTCTCATTGTCTTAATGAATAAAACCCAGAGTCAGATATGAGGGGGTGAAAGCGGAAGGATCAGTGAAGCATTGTGACCGGCCACTAGAGAGACCTTTCACCTCTACCAATGCTCAGATCGCAGGGGCGATCCTCTCCTTAGACTGCATCCTCAGACTGCACTGAGCTCCTGTCTCCTCCCACCTTATATTCCTCACTCCACCCAGCCGTATCACTCCTGTCTCCACCTCCCTAGTGCTGGGGTTAAAGGCGTGGGATCCCAAGTGCTGGGGTCACCTTTGTGTGAGCTCTGTTTCTCCTTTAGACAGATCCAGTCTGTGTATCACAGGGTGGCCTTGAACTCACAGAGATCCCTCTGCCTCTGTCTCCCAAGTGCTGAGATTAAAGGTGTGTGCTACCACCACCTGGCCTCCTCAGCTCTCAGCAAGAGGTTGTTTGCATCCTGGGAACAAACCTTCCTTTTGATCTCTTCAACCCTGACTTACCCAAGATTGCAAAGGCTAAGGATTGAGTGTCACATTGAAAATACATGCAGTTACTCTAAGAGGATCAAGAGACCCTCTTTCACTTCCTTACCTTATCTTTAGGAAACAAACCCTTTCGTTTAAAACCAGCCATCTTTGAGGGGAGAAACATTAGAGCAAGAAGACAAAACAAAAAATAAACAAAACAATTAGAATCCAGTGATGCAAATTTCTAATTCCAATCCTGGGGAGGCGGGTGCAGGAAGTGTTTTCCAGCTACATAGTGGGCTACACAGTGAGTTACAAGGGAGCCTATGATGTATAGCAAGATCTTATGCCCCCAACCAATGCTCCCTTCCAAACACCATAAACATTTAAAGCCTCACACTTTCGGTTAAGTAATCAAAGAAGGCTGAGACATCTGGTCATGTTTTGACTCTGTGTTACATTTTCTCTGTATTCCCATCCAGCAAAATCAAGATATTTGGAACACTTGATGCATGGAGTAGTTGACTGTGTCACAGTTCTGATGTTTTAGGCTTGTGTCCTTTCTTTTCTAGTTTAAGCGACTTTTAGGTAACCTGGTGATTTCATACACCAATTTGGCAATCATTTTGGTGACTACATTTGTTGTTTGCTTTGAGAAAAGCAGCCTCATTTCTCTGCAGAAATTCTGGTGAGTGGCTTGGTAATTTGACAAGAGATAATAAGATGGCAGCAACAGAAGAGGGCCTGGTGTGATGGAAAGGCTTGCTTTAAATTTTGTTGCTGCTCACTGTTCTCATGAAAACACACAAATAACTTCTAAAACACTCACGACAGGAAAAAGCAGGCACCTGGAACTTGACAGTAAGTGTCCTGGAATATCTGCCTGAAGTGGTTTGCTAAGTCCCTGGGCAGCTCACAAGAAGTCAGTTTGGGAAAGAAAAACCCACCCTGACAGCAGGGTCCCTGAGACCTCTTGCTAGAGCTGCGTCCTGAGATAGGACTCCTGATTGGCCAGGCTACACTATGGGCCTTGGGTCGGCAATTGCCAATTCTCCAGCCTCATCCCCACCCCCTCACCCAAAGAAATATCTCTAGAACCCCAGTCCAACAGATTTCTCAGCTTAAACACTTCAGAAGATCCCTTGACAGGCAACATAATAGCACTTCACCAAACAAAGTCTGAGAACTTGTGGGGAAAAATTTTTGCTTAAAAAAAATCCAAACAAACTCTAGTTCCTGGTACTGGACACCCAGAACTGAATAGAGTATAGTGTGTCTAGGCACTAATGCATATTACTTTAATGAAGCGTGACCCGTAGACGTCTTCTCGGAGGCATTTTCCTCTTGAGGATATCCAGTAATTGCTGTTGTGGCCAATATGGCCTTTTAGGACAGGATTCAAATGCCCCAGTGTGTTATCACTTCCTCTCATGAGATTCCCGTCCCCAGGGGCAAGCTGCCTGTGACAAGGCTAGGCAAACACCCTCCCTCCCTTTTTCCCTCCCCTTCATCCTTCTCCTCATCTTTCCCTCTCCTCTTCCATGGGTTCATTATACATCTCAGGGTGGTTTGGAACTCATAATTCTCCAGCCTCAGTGACCCAGGGCAGGAATGACAGGTGATGTTAGTAAGATCAGCTTGCCTCTAAGTTGGCCTCTGCCTACAATAGGCCCTCTCTTTCACTCACCCATCTTGATCAAGGCCCTGTGAACTCAGACTTTGCTGAAGGCTGCCTCCCCAGAAGTGATTAAAAACTAAATTGGGGTACTAGAGAGATGGCTCAGCAGTTCAGAGTGCTTACTGCTCAGGTTTGGTTCCTGGCATCCACATGGTACCTCAAAACTATCTGTAAGGGGATCGGATATCTCTTCTGACCTTTTGTGCTACTGCACAAATGTGGTACACACACACACACACACACACACACACACACACACACTAAAGTAAGTAAAATATGAAGGGGAAAAGCAACCTTAACTGGACATCACTCTTCCTTCCACAGAAATTTTATTAGCAGTAAATCCCTTCACAGATTTGAGTGGCTTAAATATGAATGCCTGTTTCATGTCTGTTGGGAAGGTCGGGAGTCACAGCCAGCCTCTGCTGGGTCTGCAACTCTGAGTGTCCACGGGCGGTGCATTTTCTGTGACTCACTCACAAGCTGCCAGCAGGGTTCAGTTTCCCTAGCTGCTGGACTGAGGCCTGGACTCCTCGTGACCTCCTGGTTCCTTACATATACTGCATGACAACTTGCTTCACTAGAGCAAGTGCTGGTGCATGTAGTGAGGTGAGGAGGAGGGGTAGACTTCTTGCATATGGGGAGCAGCTTGCTTTCAAGGCTGCTTTGTTCTTCTGCTCAGGAGGGGGGCACTGCTCACAGGCCACACTCAAGCGAGGACTGTCTGGCGGGTCTAAGATCACAGCCTGGAGAACATTTTGGCCTGCCCAAATAGGAAGCAGAGGTTGGATACCCTCTTGTCCTCTCAGGCTCACTTCCCTGGTACAGGCATCTTGATGCAATAATGGTGATGCTAGGGTTTAAAGAGAGGCATACTTTAAATAATCTGGCTCCTAAATACCATCTGAAAGTCAACTCCCTCATCTGATCTTCAACTGAAGAAAAGAAAGGACCATTTTAGAATGCCAAAAGAACTCTGTGGGACTTACTAAGTGAAGGTGGTAGAGTATGTGCCGAAGGGGTTGGCGAATGTGGTTTTGAGCATGTGAATTCTGGTTCATGCCCTGAATTCAGGTTCTGATCTGCAGGAAGACAAGAGATTCTTGTCTCAGAAGGAGCCCTGGCGAGCCTCTGCTGTTCTTTATTTGTTTGCCTGAGCAGAGCCTCTTGACAGCTGGCCCATGCCCCACTCATATCCAGTGTCTGTACTTGGACTCTCAATACTTTTTAAAATCTGCACTAACAGCCAGAATAAATTAAGCATGAGTAATGTTTTAATAATTTAGGGCACTGCAGAACTTTTTCTGATATATATGCTTAAAATGAGTGATGTGGGACTGTTTTGTAATTTCTGTTATTACTAGGTAGGACGTTGATATTGAATCAAAAATCACTTCTTTTTTCTTTTCTTTCTTTCTTTTTCTTTTTTGACAGGGTTTCCTCATGTAGCCTTGGATACCCTTGAACTAACTCTGTAGAACAGGACGGTGTCAAATTTACAGACATCCTCCTGCCTCTGCCTCCTGAGTGCTGGGATTAAAGGCCTGCACCACCACAGTTTGGCAAAAAAATCTCTACTTTTCAATCTTCACTGCTTCCAAATATTTTGTGCTTTTAAGTCACGGGAATTGTTCTGGTTTTATGATGGCATTTCCATTCAATTTTTAAACTGTTAAGAGTTATAAAAGCAACCCTTTGACACTAAATGGTTCTGAACCAGATATATGCACTTCCTTCCATCCTAGCAGCGAGGGTCCAGATTACTTCTGCCTCACATTATGATTGCAATTGGATTCCATGACATTACCCATTGCCTAAGGGGGTAACCAGCCCTCAGGCCTTCCCAGTGGTGTCCATGGCTGTACACCACAGAACTTGTGAATTTTAAGAACTCACTTGGTGTGTGATACTAACTTGGAGCATTGCTTGCCGTCTGTAGTCTTAAAAAGGCGGGGTGTCTCTGCAAGACAAGAAAAAAAATCAAAAGATTTTCACCCTATGAGATTTGTAGTACTCTTCAATTAAAGGGGATAGGATAGCTTCTAGAATGTGCCTATATCTGTTCTGCCTCATCCTAGCAAGAATATTATCTTTAAAATTTTTTTCGTGTGTGTGTGTGCATTTGCATGTGAGCGCAGGTTCCTGCAGAGGCCAGAAGAGGACATTATATTCCAAGGAGTTGGAGTTATAGGCAATTGTGAACCACCTGATTCGGGTGCTGGGAACTGAATTCAAGTCCTCTGTAAAAGTAGCAAGTGCTTCTAACTACTGAGCCATCTTTCCAGCCCTGAGAGTGTTTCCTTTTTCCATGGATCCTCTGCACTGGTTCATTTGTCCTAATTTGTATTTCTTTTTAATCATGAAATAGTATCATCAGCAAATGCTTTAAATTTAATGCTTTAAATTGCACTGTAAACGCAACAGTATTTCTTTGATTTTTGAATCTTTATGTTTATGTGTGTGAGTGTTCATGTGTGCAGAGTCGGGGCAATCTTGTTTGAGGTAGGGTGGCTTCTGTTGCTTACCACTGCATACAGCAGCTATTTGGTTCATGAGTTTCTAGGATTCTCCTGTCTCTGTCAGAGTGCTGGGATTACAGATTTGTGCCACCTTGTTTATAGTTTTGTGCGTTCTGGTGACTGAACTCAGATCCCCATGCTTGCACCCTTGTGTGGGAAGCCCTTTACCCTGTGAAGCACTTCCCCATATTCCCATCATGTTTTATCATGTGGAAGCCCCCACCTGCCAGTGTCCCTTGTTCCATATCCTCTCTATGGCTGCCTCACTGTATCCACTGGATAACCCCCCAGGCACATTTGCAAGTAGGAGCCAGCACACAGAAGGAGTCAGGTTAGTTTTGCTGGCAAATGCATTGCAGCATTGCAATAGCACAGAGTGCAGGGATGGAGCAGTTTGCCTCAATAGGGAAGGACAGGTGCACATGCTGAGGGCTGTGTGACAACACCCATTTCCATGTGGGAAAAGATGCTGCCCCCGCCTTTGACCCCCTAAATACTCCAGAGAACCTTGCTTCCATGAAACTGTACCATAATGTTTTCTAGGTGTGATTCGTTCACAGTTTAATATGCTGCTAGTTCTGGCTTGGCTTTTCCCTCAGGAAGAGCCTAAAATCTCTTCATTATAATATAGACAGTGTACTGCACTTTGAATACAAATTTATCCATGTTCAGACTAATTTTTCCAGTGATTGTCTCTACCCTGGAGAAGTGCCTTTAATGAATTACATACAAATTGTGTAATTTAAGAAGTTAATTTGGTTTTCTGGTTACACAGGACTGAAAACAGCCCTTGTAGAGAGAGATGACTTCTCATCGGGGACCAGCAGCAGAAGTACTAAATTGATCCATGGTGGCGTGCGATACCTCCAGAAGGCTATCATGAAGTTGGATGTCGAGCAGGTAATTGTGTATGCTGACTGTTAAACAAAAACTGCCACTATGCTTTCTCTACCCAATTAAATCAGGCCTTATTTTTTTTAATGGCTTTAAACATTTCTTCCTGTTCAGAATTCCTGTTTAGTGTATGCTGCTGGGGTATCTTTCATGAGAGATGTGCCAGTTCCTTCTGTGTCGTATCCTGTTTATGGGTAATCAGGGACTTTTTCTGTACAAGCATGTCAACGTAGCAGATTTACAGAATCACTTTTGGAAGTGTTGCCTTTTAACAATCGTGATTGGGTTTTTGCCAATGGCCACCAAATTGCCACTTCTGGGCAGTTTCAGGAGAGCTGTGCTGTAATGCAGACGGAGTGCCAAATTGGTCTCTCAGCTGCAGCTGCGATCATGCACTCATATTGTCACTGACATATTCTTCAGGAGAAAAAAACATGATCTGAGTCACGCTTTTCGTGTGTCACACTTTATTGTGTCCAGTCTGCCATCATTTGAAAACTGCCAAGGCCGTGTGGAAAATGACATTTCCCAGAGGGGTGAAAAAAAATCAGCTTCCCTCCATATCTGCTTTTCTTACGAGGAAAACACAGTAGCGAGGACTTGCCATTGTCAAGTTTTGAGCCTGGCCCCCTTTCTCGCCTTGACAAGTCAGCTTTGAATCTGTCCCCTTTTCCTATGTCTCTCTTCAGCACCTGTGATGGATGCAAAGAAAGCAGCGCGGGCTTCATGATCCGCTGATTTCAGATGCATTCTGGCTGATTTTGTCAATATCTGCAGCTTTATTGTCATGTGTCAAATTTGTATTATAATAATAATGCCAGCTCTTTAGGCAAGTAGAATGAGGGCCCCAGGAGTCAAGACAACGCCTTCTTTACCATCTGTAAAATAGCTGTCCAGGGCTACATACCATCTTTGCTAGGTTTAGGGAAAGCAAGAGAACTTTCCATGAATTTGAGCAATCTGTTATCTCTTACCTGGAGAAAACATTCCGGGGAACTGAGAAAGGGGACAATCCAGAGAAAGCAAGATAAATGGTTACAATAATCTTGTAACTCGAGTCAGGAAAATATCTTACACCTGGGAACTCTGACAGCATGTTTTTCTCCTATGCAAATACAGTTAAGGTTTCTAAAAAATCTTTGAGGTTGACAGCATGATGTATTATTAGAGATTTGATTAGGAGGGAGCGCTTCTCGCTTGGAGGTGGAAGGTTTCTGTATATCAATCAGTTGGCAGGGTGTCTATTTGCCATTTGAAAATATTATGATCTGTTACTGCCAAACTCATTTTCTCTGTTTTGATTTCCAGTATAGGATGGTGAAAGAAGCCCTCCACGAGCGTGCCAACTTACTAGAAATCGCTCCCCATTTATCATCTCCGTTGCCTATAATGCTTCCAGTTTACAGGTAAGCCTTTGCTGTCACCTGTAGGCTACGTGCTTCTCTGAGGTCAGCAGAGCAACGTGGCTCTCGTGGAAACAATACTGTCGTGTGTATTTCTTAATGTGGTTTTAATTGGTCCTAATCTTTAATGCATTTCAAATACTTCCTTTGGTGTATTTAAAAATATAGGTTTTCTTAAATACTCTTTGTGGACATATGTCTAAGGGCCAGATTTCGAAGGCAAAAAGGTTGAGTTCCCTGTTTATAATTAATAGAATCTTATTCCAGGTTTTCGGAGTACATAGGTGAACAGCTGTGTTTACTCTAAGGCATTTGAATGAGGTCATATATGCAGCATAAAATGTGATTCCCTGCTTCCCGCCCCCCCCCCAAAAATTATCCTGACGCAAAATCAGAAGCTGCTGTGTAGTAACTCAAAACCCAGCTAGCTATACTGGGCCATTTTTATTATCCAAGTTCACATAGATGAAATTCATCTGGAAGGTTTGACTACATGCGATCAAACTCATTCCCCTAATGGTAGAACTGTGTGTGAAGTTGCTCTAAGTGGGAGACAGGACCAGTAACACATAAAGGTGGGTTATGTAATTCTTTAAGCCACACGGGTGGTGTAGGGCTGGAAACAGACTTAGTCATCCAGCCCGTGTTTAGTTATAGATTGCTGAGGGCCTCTTCATCCTGGGTGTAAATTACATTACCAAGGCCTCCAACCTACATTGGTTGGATCCATCTCTAGACCTGAGACCCAGGCATGGGTGTTTATCTTGAATGCACCTGAAGAATTCTAAGATGCAGCAGGCACCAGGCATGGAGTTGGTCATAAACTCTCGTTTGTTCTCTCCTGCATGGCAGCTGAGCCAAAATCAGAAGCAGCTGTGCAGGCTCAGGTTTTTTTTATTTTTTTTCCTTTCAGACCAGTACTTCTAGGTTTACCTTTGCTTTCCCTAAATGGCTTTCCTTGTAACTTAAGGTGACATTCTATAGTGTTATACTGTGTTTCTAAAAGAACACCCCTTTCTCCCTGCTTATGCTGTAGGTGGTGGCAGCTGCCTTATTACTGGGTGGGAATCAAGCTGTACGATCTGGTTGCAGGAAGTAATTGCCTGAAGAGCAGTTACGTCCTCAGCAAATCCAGAGCTCTGGAGCACTTCCCCATGCTGCAGAAAGACAAGCTGGTAGGAGCCATCGTCTACTATGATGGTATGTAACATTCCTTTCCTTTGTCCGAGATAGTTTGCTGTCCAGTGGTGACCCTGAGAGTGCACTGACCCTTATAGTACACTGCAGTGGAATAGGTTTGCATTCTTGCTTTTAATGTTAACTTTATGCAACAAACAAATGTACCCACTGCTATTTTTTTTTCAGTACTGGCTGAAAAACTACCCATGGTACTTTGCTTCTTCTTTCTGTTTAATTAATTAAAATATTCTTGATTTTTAAAGATGTTCCAGATCAGGCTGCCCTGGAACTCACTGTATAGACTAGTCTGGCTTCACAGTTGTGGCAGTTCTCCTGCCTCAGCCTCCAAAGTGCTGGGGTTACAGGTGTGCACCACGGTACCTGGTTATTTGTGTTCTATATTGTTTTTCCTCTTTGACTTCTACTCGTGTCTCATGGTTGGTTTGGCCCATTTCTCATGGCGATGGATTTCACCCCACCCTCATGCCATTCAATTTCTTCTGTGTTCAGCAGTGAATACTTGCCTTATGAATATATTATGATGTTGAAAGCAGCTGAGGATCTGTTAGATTTTCTAGATGAAACCTCTATTTTCAAGGGGTTATAAACCTAGAGAAAAATGCCCCTTGGGCTGAAATTGACATGTTTTTGTTTTGCATAGGACACACCATTCTTGAACGTGTAATTTATGTGTTGAGGGTAGATGAACAGTGCATCTGTTAAACCAAACTTTCTTGTTTTATTACGTATTTGCCTGCTGGTAGACGTTTTCTGACCCGACTTTACCTAATGTCCATTTGCTATGTGTTCTGTGTGAATTCTGTTCTGTATTTGTGTACACAATATAATTTGCACATTTTTATTTGAGGAAACTGAACAATAAATTTCCGGATAGACCACAGCCAACAGCAACAATACAAAACAGTACAATCAAAGCCATTTATTGATCTTCATTGGTCATTTTAAAGTGTGTTCAGGACTAGAAATTAATGTAAGAATATTCATTTATAGGAAAACTAGCTGGTACACAGGTGATGGTACGTGTTGAAAAGGTTTAGAAATTTTATTACACAGAGACATCTCAGACTCTGAATCTCAGTGATTTCCCCCCCTCACGCGTTATGTGGTCTTTATATCTGCTGTTAGATACAGAAATTCTTAGCACAAGGGAATGTGTTTTGGTTGTGTTGTTTTAGAATGTTTGATGCATATGTTTATATTATGTGATGCTATATCTGCTTTTAAGGCCATCTTTCCTTTTCTTCTTCTTTTACTCCCCCCTTTTGTTCCAGCGTCACTTTTCTGAATCAATTCAGCTGTCTGGCAGGCTTTTATATATAAATGCAGAATGTATATGTGCAAAAGGGGCAATAGGGACCAAACTTAAGAAAATGTCCTAGGAGCAACAATATAAGAAAAATGTTAAGGGTCTTAGACAAACATTAAAAGCTAGAAAATTATCAGTTTGTCGGGCTTTTCAGCATCTAAGACACCACAGGGGAAGGCACTTAACTACTTTTTTGGTGCCCTTGATGGAACCTCCATGTTAAAGACAACTTTCACTGTGAATCTGCTTTCTCTGCAACAGACCCTTAATATTAATCCATTGTAGTTTATTGGGTGATTACTGTTAAGAGGCTTCTGGCCCAGGAGGAGCAGGGATTCTGTAAATAGCATCCTGTCTATACTCGTGTGGAAATGCTTGTGGCCTTGTCCTTCTCTTACTTCTTCCTCCCACACAAACCCTTCCAAATTCATACCCGTTGAAGAATATTAATGTCATATCTGGGCTCATGTTTGTCTTAGTTTGACTTTATTATGAGTAAATTTTTGCTGTGGTGAATCCAGGGAAAATCTGTGTTTTATGAAACAAAGGAAACATCCTATCAGAATTAAAGAGGAAAAGTTCCTCTAATTCAGAATAAATTTATCTTTATACTTGGTTAGAAGCTACAGAAATAGAAGTTGAGCAAAACTTACTGAAAATTCCTTTAGAATAATTTCAAATAGATGTTTCTAAATTGTACAATCTTATGTTTTGAATGGAAGAAGTGAAAAATAATTGCTCTGCCCACTTGAAATCAAATATTTGCCTTTTCACTTTGTTCTGAAATTATTCAGACTGTAATATGTAATATTTAAGGTAAGACAAACCAAAACTATAACAGGGCAGAATTATTCATTTGCTCTCACAGTGTACTCACAGATCTCGACAATTCCTGTTTTATCCCCTATGGTATGATGAGCAGACTGCATCCCTGTGAAAATAAGGAGGGAAGAGACACTAAGGCAAAGGGATTCAATGCACTTTCTCGGAAGTGGGAAATAAAACCCTAGTTTTTGACTCAAAGTGTTTTAGAGGGAAAACAAATCTTTTTGAACCATGACAAAGCTGTATGTATACTTTACAAACGTTTCATTACTGAATAATCTCTTGTTCACAAGTAACCATCATGTGGGCTCATGCACATGGCTCATTGGCTAAGAGCACTTACTTCAGAAGCATTAAAACCTAACATCTCTAGCATTCAAGTAAATAGCTAGGCATGGCCTTGTGTTCCTGGGAGGCAGGAGAGGGCACGGGCAGAAACAGGATTGCTAGGGCTTTCCTGACCAGCCAGCCTAGCCTTCCACCCTCCACCTCCCCCAGAAAAGAACAACAAATTAAGAAAAACCTACCAAGCTCCAGGCTCTGTGAGAGCCCCTGTCTCAAGGGAATAAGGTGAAGGCAACTGAGGGAAATGCTGATGTCTTCTCTGGCCTCTGCACAGACATACATGCCACACACACATGCAAAGAGAAAAATGAGGAACCATTGTGTTCCAAGCCCATAAGACAATCCAGTTATTTCAAAATGAATTCAGGCTTGAAGTAACTTTAAAAACCATGCTTACATTCATATATAGTTACCCATTTTAACAGAAACAGAAACAGATTCTATAATTCCTACCTAAAGAGACTCTTGATCCTAATGAGATCATGCATAGTCATAAAAAGAAGTTTTCAATGATGTCAGAGCTGTATTAACTACGAACTCTCATTAGTAATACATCAACAGAGTTACATCAGCCACTGTGACTATGATACCTTGGAAACATAGTGACCTGGACCAGTCGACTTTGTCATGAAGTTGGCCTAGGGGTTGATATAACCTTTAAGGTCTGTTCACTACTGAACTGTTAGAGCTTTAAGGCCTACATCTAGAGGTACAAATATCGAAAGATTTTGTCCTGATTTTATCCTTTTAATATTGAGACAGAGTCTCACTCTGTAATTCAGGCTAGTCTAAAACTCGCTCTGTAGATCAGACTAGCCTTGATCTCACAGAGATCCACCTGTTCCTGCCTCCTGAGGTCTTGTATTAAAGGTGTACTCACCATACCTGGCTCAAAAGTTTTTAATTACTTAGAGCCATAGTTAGTCCTAAATAAATTATGATAGCTACTGCATATGATTAAAGCAAATTAAATTTCTCGAAAAAAGTTCCTACGAGCAGTGGAATACATCTTTCTTGCATTTTACTTTCTTGTTTTTGTTTTCAGAGGCATGCACTTCCTATGTGGTCCAGCATGGCCTTAACATCTCCCTACTCCCTGCCTCCCCACTGCTGGTTTTGCAGGTGTGCTCCAGCACACATAGCTCCCCACACTTCCTGATGTTCTCTTATGGGCATTTTTGGGTATGGCATAAGTATGACCCACTGTGATATTTCACTGTTAACTGTTAAAAGACAAACTGATACATATGGAGGAATAACTGCTATCTTTTTAAATGTAGGCAGAGTAAATGTCAAGTTCCTCAGTAAAATCCATATGAAATGAAGGATTCAAGTCACATACCAGATTTTTCCTCCAGTTACAATTTCTTATATTCTTTATTGAAACTATGTAATTCATGCCCTAGCTTTCTCTCTGAACCATAGCCCCATGTCTCCTGAAGCTCCTAATCCTTAACTGCTAGAGACCTACTAGTTAGATCATCCTGCTTACAGTGTGTGCTCTAAGAGTTCCCAGGTAGAAAGAGTGGTGTCCAAGCCATTCTCTAAGAAAGTGGAAAAGGGTTGAAAGCATCTCTGCTTAGGTGCTTAGCAGTTTGTTAGGTTATGCGACTGCTGCTGGGGTGTAGTATGGTCCTGAGGAGCTTATTTCCTCTTCTGTCAGCTTTAGTCCAGTCTTGTAGTTCCTCACAGTGGTGTCACATCCTGGTGATCTCCCAACACGGGAGACAGAGATGGCAGGGTCAGGAATTCAAGATCATTTTCTGCTACATACTCAGTTCTAGGCCAGCCTGAGTTAC
>LOJH01022773.1:0-17484 GCA_001685095.1 Ellobius talpinus
CTGGTAGAGGATCAGGGCCCCTTGCTGGCCAAGGGACCTTGCTGCTGCTGGCCGAGTGCATGCTTTTCTGACTGATGAAAGCATTCATTTATTTTGTCCTTTTGCTTATGAACCAGTATATTATTTCCAAATCAACATTTAATCTGTCCTCTTGTTTTTTATAGTGGAATCCATATTGTTTCAGGTATTTAACCTATTTCCTGCCAACATTTCATCAGAGGCTGTGAAATAAGATTATATTATATTCTTTTGGCTTTCTAGATTTTTTAACAGTTTTTCTTAAAGAGATATTCTGTACCTCAACTATTCTTTGATAATATTAGTCCACTGATTCATTTCTATCATTTAAATTCTGTTCTGATAGTCCTTGGCTCTGTGTTTGTGTCAGTAAGGCTGCATTATTTATGTAGCATTGAAATATACTTTTGAAAACAAAAAAATTAATAGCTCCTGGTTTGTTTTTTCTTCTCAAGATTACTGTAGATATTCAGGGCCCTCCATGATTCCTGTTTTCAGTGGAAATGAATTTTTCTTCCCTTATAACGATGTTGGGTGTTGGGTTAGGGGATACTGAAATATATCTTCTGTGTCTGTAGTTTCCCCAGGACTTTTAAATGAAAAATTGCTGTTTTTTTTAAAAGGATCTGAGGAGTTAAACCATTGTACCTGCTTACTTACTAGTTTTATCTGTTGGGAAAACCTTTTTCATTCTTTTACCCTAATCTGCTATTGATGATTGGGTATGTTTCATGGAAGCAGAAAAAATGATACTCCTATTTTCTAATTTTAATCTCTAACTCTTTATTGGAAATAGGGACCACTTAGTATTAAGAGTTGTTACTGAAAATGTGTACTAATTGCAATCACTTTATTTTGATGACTTTTTCCTTAGATTCCTTTTGATTAGCTGTTCTGAAATTTTATATACTAATTATGTCTTTTTGGATGTGTCTAATCTCATCTTCAGACTAAAAGATTACTTTCAGTATTCTCTGGAATGTAATAAGTATACATGACATATCTATTTTATCGTGTAAAGATTTTCTATATCCTTCAATTGAAACTTGTAGTTTTCCTGGGTATAGCAGTGTGGACTGGCATTTGTGTTCCTTCAGAACTTTTAGGTCAGTCTAGTTGCTTCTGGCTTTCAAAAGCTTAACTGAAATGTCAGGTGTTATTCTGTTTGGCCTACCTTTATATATGGATTTGTCATTTTCTCTTTCAGCTTTCTTTGTTTTGTCGATTTAGTATTTTTATTATTATATGATGTAGGAATGTCATTTCTGATCTTGTGTTTTTGGTGTTCTTTACACGTATCATACCTTGATAGGCATCTAAAAAGATTTGGGAATTTTTTTTAAAATTGCTGAAATGGTTTGTCTCTGTCTTTGACCTGTGTTTCTTCTCTTTCTATATTTAAAAATCAGAAATTTTTTATAGTATCATCTCAGATCTCAGAGTACTTGAATGATTAATTTTTATTTTGTTTTGCTTGTATGTTTTTTGTGTAACACTTTCTTTCCTAAATTATCCAGTTTCTCTGTCTTCTTCTCAAAGTCTGATATTCTCTCACCTAATCCAAACTACTGGTCAGACTTTCCTCTGTATTTTACGATTGACTTCCTGAATATATTTGTCTATCTTTCTCTCCTTCCCCAAATATATCTCTTTATTAAATTTTATTTTCTTTCTGGTTTTTATTATTTCACTCACCTGTTAGTGTTTTTATACTCTTCATCATTCTGTCCTTAAGTTCACTTAGCATAGTCATATAAAATTGCTATTTTGAAAGGATTGTTTTATGAGCCATCCAAATTCCTTTTCTCATAGAAAAATTACTGTCATAATATTTAATGTTGGACGGTACATATTTTCTTGGTTATTTATCTTTGCGCTTTTCCTTTGGAACTGAGACATGAGAAGTTATGTCACTGGAAGTAATTCTTCATATGGATGGATATTCTCTCCTTTCTATAAATACATCCATCTGTGTTTGCTATTCCCTAGCATGTCAATTCAATTCATGCACTAGTTTAATTGAACTTACAGTTCAGTCTTGAAAGTATCTGCATTGGTGTGCAATTGGATTATGAGAGTTGGTCTTAGCTTAGCTAGGTTCAGGCACAAATGCTTAATCCAAGAGCAAACCTACCCAGTTATAATATTATTGGTGCTGAAAAATTTCAGTTCATGTTTTCTGAGGTGTTGTTTAGAGGCTGCCTGAATGAATAGCTTTGGGCATGCACTGAGACAGGTTATTATGGCATGAGCAGGTGGCAGAGGCTTAAGAGTATACACATTTAGCTTTAACTGGTAGTCTTCCTTCTTCCTCTTTTTTCCATTTAGCTGAAGCTTATTGAAAGTTACATTCTACAATCCTTACTGAGTTGATCCATTAAGCAAACACCCTTAGAGTCACACCCAGGAGTGTGCTTTACAAATTTTGTAGGTGTTCTGAAATCTAATTTAGTTGACAAGCAAGATCAAAATTATCTCAATGTTCTGTACATAATTGTTAGGAACATATAATATTGGCCATTTGGCATTTGCTTGCTCATATTTTGTTGAGTTTTCCTGTCCACTGTTGATAAATGGAAGTGGGGTTTTGACAATATCTACTGTTGTTATTCTACTCTCAGCGTCTCCATTCTATCTGTTGATATTTGCTTTATTTACTTAGGTGTGGTGATGTTGAATGACAGAGCTTGTCTTCTGTACTTGCAGGTATTGCAGATAAGGCAGTTCTCCAATATTCCCCTGGGCTTCCAACTCCATCAGCACTCCCAGTGAAGCTAGAGAAAAATGAGTTTCTCAGTCAGAGCTCTGAGGCCAAAGAATGTTGAAAAATGACTCCACTCTCTTGCTCCAATAAAGAACTCACAGAAAGGACACACTATCTCACTACTGAGCTATGCTTCCTCAGGGGAGAAACTGACTCCAGTAGAATTGTCCCTTTTAACATGAAGCTGCTCTAGGCTGTGAGCTCCTTATGGGAATTGGACATTTACCATAGACACTTGGCTTCTCATAAAGGGATACTAATTTCTGTGGGAGGATAAAGGATTGGATATTAAAATTTCCTTTATGTTTCAGAATTTCATACATGCATATGTTGAAGTATAATAGTATCTACCCCCTTTCTCCTCAAGCTTTCTCCATATTTTTCCATTATTCTCCTTCCCAACTTTTATGAGGATTTTGTTCTGTTTTGTTTTGATAATCCACTACCTTCATTTAGTCCTTTCGATATATGCATGTGTGGATATCCTCTGGAGCATGAAAATCCAAAAAGTGGCCACATCCTAATAAAGAAAAATTCTTTGCTAGACAGCAACTATACACTATCAATAGCTCCTCAGTATGGAAAAAGAGTATGGAGAACACCTTAGAATTTTGTGTGACTTTTGTGTAGGTAACCACAATTACAGCCATGTCATATCTATAAGACATTTCCCAGCATTCTTTCAAAGCCTTCTTGCTTCTAAAGAACTCATTTGAGGCAGCCACTTGGAAAACTCCTGGCAGATCCTTCCAAAGTAAACAAGAATTTTCCACATAACTATGTAATCCCAAATTTAAGATATAACAAAGTGAAATAGAAACATATGGTCAGAGAAAGTCATGTCTCATAAATACCTTTGTCCTAGATTCATAGGAACCATAAAGAGACACAATGAATACATCCACCTGCTATGACTCAATCGACAGCATGTGGGATAGCCACATAATGGAACCATGATGAGCAATAGATATATGAATGCATCTCCAAATATATCAAGTATATTCTCCAGTCATAAAAGTTAAATATTTCACATGTATTTCACAAGAAATATCCAAGAAGCAGGTTGCCTGAGACTGGGACAGAGGTTGAAAAGAGATTACACAGAAAAAACTGAGGATCAATAGGAATAAGTCTAAAATTGCTTCATTGCAATTGTACAGTTTCTAAACAGAATGCTTCAATAAATTATAAGCTTAAAAGCTAATTTTATAGTACTTAAATTATATCAATAAAATGGGTAAAGAGCAATCTGAAATGGAAAAAAAAACAGAAAATTATGGATGAAACCATTTTAATACTGTGTTGATAAACATTAAATATAGGTAATGAATACTGGAGATTAATTACACTATTCTGTCCATTTTTGTATATTTGAATGTTTAATAAAATGTTATAAAATCTAAATGAAGTCAGTGGCCTTTGACTGAGTTATCGAGAAGAAGAAGAAAAGAAAAAGACAAACAGGTCTTATGGAGTTTCTTTAACAAACACAAAGACAGAATGTTTCTGATTCATCATTTAATTTTCCAAAGCTCCATTTTACATAGAATATTTAAGGTCAGTCATTCAGGTTGATTGAGGAAGCACATATCTATTGATTGATCCTACAGTATAACACAGGGCAGTTGCCTTTGGAATTCCAGGATGAAAAATTATATATAGATTGGTAGGAATTTCAAAGGAAAATTATTTTAAAAACATATGACTCCTGGGGTCCAGGAAATATTTATTGTTGAATGCCTTGCTTATCTACCATTTTATATCGGAGTGTATTTGTTTCTCCTTTTTTTCTTTTTCTCCCTTTCCTTATTGTCTTCTTTCTCTCCACCAATTGTATGTCTTATAAATAAAAACACAAGTACAATAAAACAACATATATCTTTCATAAATAGTATTTTTGTAATATATAACACAAAGCATAGAATATTTTAAAGAGAGAATAGGTCTATGTTCTCCATTTCTTCATCTTTCTGTCTGCTTCTCAGAAAATCTCCTGTGCCAAATATTCAATATTATTCCCACTTTCTCTTCTATCTGGTTTGGTGTATCTGGTTTAAGTTTATGTCTTTGATCCATTTAGAGTTGACTTTTGGATAGAGAGGGATCTACATGCCATCTTCTACATTCTGGCATCCAGTTTGACCAGGGAATTTTGTTGAATATGCTTTCTTTTTATTCCAATGTGTATTTCTGTTCTTTATTTTTCTCTGATCCACAAATCAGGTGTCCTGAAGTATGTGGAATGGATTTATGTTTCTGCCTTCAATTTGATTTCATTGATCAACTTGTCTGTTTTTATGCTAAAAACTTGTAGTTTTCATTACTATAGCTTTGTTGCATAACTAAAAATTGGGAATGTTGATAATTCCAGTAGTTCTCATTTGTTCAGAATTGTATAAACTATCCAGTTTTATGTTCATTTGTTTGCTTTGTTTTTCCATATTAGGTTGAAAACTGTCCTTTCAAGGTCTATGAAGATTTTTCTTTTTTTGAATTTGGATGGGGATTACATTGATCTGTATGTAGCTCACTTTTGGTAAGATGACCATTTTTGCTATGTTAATCCTAAAAATCCATGAGCATGGAGATATTTCTATCTTCTATTATCTTCAATTTCTTTCTTTAATCACTTGAAGTTTTTATAATACAAGTTTTTAACTTGCTTTGTTAGAGTTACCCCAAGATATTTATATTACTTGGGACTATTACAAATGGTTTTGCGTCCCTGATTTCTCTGTCCATTTTTTCATTTGTATATAGAAAGTATATTGGCATTTTTGAGTTGATTTTATATACAAATACTTTGACAATAGTGTTTATCAGCTTTAGGAGTTGTCCAGTGGAATTTTTAGAATCTCTTGTATATATGATATTACCTGCAAATAATAATATTTTTACTTCCTCCTTTTCAATTTGCACCTCCTTAATTTCTTTTCATTATCTTACTGCTCTAGCTAATAATTTAGTACTATATTTAACAGATAGAGTGTGGACAACTATGTCTTATTCGTGATTTTATTGTAATTGCCTTGAGTGTCTCTCCATTTAAGTTCATGTTGGTTATGGACTTACTGTAAATTACCTTTATTATGCTTTGGTATGTACCTTGTATTTCTAATCTCTGCAGAACTTTTGCCATAAAGAAGTATTGGGTTTTGTCAAAGACCTTTTGTGCATCTCATGAGATGACCATGTATTTTTCTTTCAGATTGTTTATATAGTGGGTTACATTTATTGACTTTCATACATCAAATAATCCCTGCATATATGGAATAATGCCTACGTGATCGTGGTGGTATTGATGTGTTCTTGGATTGTGTTTGCAAGTGTTTTATTGAGGATTTTTACATCTATGATCATAAGGGAAATCGGTCTGCAATTCTTTCTCATTGTTGTGTCTTTGTGGTGGTTTGGGTATCAGGGTAACTATGATCTCATAAAATGAACTGGGTGATGTTCCTTCTGTTTCTATTTTGTTGAATAATTTTAGGAGAATTGATGTTAACTCTTCTTTGAAAATATGGTGGAATTCTGCACTAAATCCACCTTGTATTGGGATTTTAATGATTGCTTCTATTTCACTAGGGGTTACAGATCTGTTTCATTTTCTTATCTGATCTTGATTTAACTTTGCTTAGTGGTACCTATCAAGAAAACTATCCATTATTTTAGGTTTTCCAATTTGGTAGAGAACCTGCTTTCAATGTATATTCTTCTGAGTTTCTGGATTTACTTAGTATTTGTTGTAATATCCTCCATTTTGTATCTTGTTTTCTTAATTTGGACACTCTTTCCTTATCCTTTAGGTAGTCTGAATAAGGTTTTGTCCATCTGGAATAATCAAAATATTTTTCTCAAAGAATCAATTCTTTTTTTGGCTAATTTTTATAGCTCTCTTTGTTTTTTTATTGATTTTATCCCTGTGTTTGATTATTTATTATTTATCTAGTCTTCTTTGGTTTGGTTATTTATTTATTTATTTATTTATTTATTTATTTATTTATTTATTTAGTGCTTTAAGGTGAACTAATATAATATAAATTAAGGAGATTGCTAATATAAGGAATCTCCAGTTCTCCAGTTTGTTTGATTTTTAATGTAGGATCTTAGTGCTATGTATTTGCCTCTCAGAATTGATTTCACTGGGTCCAATAAGTTTGGATATGCTGTATATTCACCTTCATTAAATTCTAGAAAGTATTTAATTTCTTCCTTGAACAATTTTCATCATTAGAGAGTTGTTCCCATTCAGTTTCCATGAGTTTGTAGGCTTTCTGTTGTTTCTATTGTGAGAATCCAGCTTTCATCCATGGTGGTCTGAAAGGATGCAGGGAGTTACTTCTATTTTCTTTGTAACTGTTGAGACTTGCTTTGTATCCAAGTGTGTGGTGTGTGCTATAGTACTGGGGATACGGCTGAAGGCTTGAATGTAGAGAAACGGGAGAGGGGATGATTTATAGAAAGCTTCCCTGATTCCCTGAACTAACATTCACATACCTACCCCACACATAAGTAAACATATTAAAAATAAATTCTTAAAGAAAGAAACACATCGTCTAGGGATTAGGAATGCTATTATCCCATTCTCAAAATAAAGTCCAAAAAGAAATCCAAAGCAGTGAGGCAATTCAGAGTTTTTGGCCCAGTGTTTTGGAAACCATGCAGATGGAACAAAATCTTCATGAAAGAAAAAGGACCAGCAAATAAAAACCAAACTAACTAAGCAAATATAAAACAAGGTATGAAAAACTTCTAGGGATGTGCATCTGTGGAGTTTTGCGAGGATGGTGTGAACAGGAAGGGAAGCAAAGTCTCTTCAACGTTGCCTACAACCTCTTCACCACTACCTATTCTTCGCACATATCATTTGTGAGATAATCTATAATGTACTGGGAAAGAGCCACTCAATGAAACTAACTGAAATTAGCAAGGGAGCTGCAGAGCTTACAACCGATAGAATCTCAGAGAAAGACATGGGATTTCCCGCTAACTTCTTAAGAGTGAAGCAGCCTCAGAGACCGGAACAATGTGTTGTGGAAACTGAGTCTCCTGTAAGCATCGGGAAATTGTCGCATTCCGATTACTGCCTGGGATTGATTCGCAAAGAAAGGATAGGTTTGTTGTTGGCAGAATAACTCCCTTTCCTTATTAAACCATCTCTGTTCCTAAGGTATAATAGTGAAAGGTTAAGAGAGATGTATTTGGGTTAGCAAGACAGGCTTGCCATGTAAGCATAAAGATCACGAGATTGACCACCAACATTCAACTCAAAAAGTCATGCCTGATAGTGTCTGTAGCTCCAGTGCCAGAGGAGGAGATACAGGAGCATTTCTAGGACTTGTTTGCCATCTACCTAGTAGTTCCACATGCAGTGAGAAAAGCTGTCTCCAAAAGTGGATGGGAGAGATTGAAAGTCACCAAAATTGACTTAAGGTCTCTCCACAGGCACACACAGTTTTTGTGTTTGTTTGTTTGTTTTATGTTTTTTTTTATGGACTTCTGCAAGACAGAAGTTGTAGCTGTTTGACTGGAGCCTCAACGATTTGTTGAAGCCTGACCTCATCCCTGTATGTTTTAGTCCGTTTGTCATGTGCAGACCCGCTCACACAGTTTCTTCTGATGTTAATAAATGTCAGCATTTGATATGAAGAAAACAGGTTTCATCTTCCTGCTTTCAACTGCAATGATGCTTCTTTAATACTGACTCTTTTCAAAAAACTTTTCCCTTGTTGAAAGCCCTCTTTTTTTCGGTTTTGTTTGTTTGTTTTTTGAAAGCGTTTCTAAATGAAGCCCTTAGCCAAATAAAAGTGAATTGATGAAAACATCTGTCGGGAACATCCTGGAAACAAGTTTTCATCCTTTGCCTTGTCACTCTTCCTGCCACAGGTTCCTTACAACTTGGATCGCAGACCTAAGGAAACATGACAAATGACATTACCACAAATCCAATAAGTAGAAGATCAATGTATTCACCACAGAAGATTGTATAAGCAAGTAATTCCAAGGGCATTTGTGTGCAACCCAAACCAGCTCAGAGTGAACAGATATGCAAGAGTATCACAGAATCTGCAGAACTAAAAATGCGTCTGTGTACATCTTTCCCAAGGAGAGTTGGCTCTGCAGTTAACAGGATATGCTGCTTTCTTCAATATCACAAGATTCACAATTACCTGTAACTCCACTTCCATGGACTCCACTTCTCCTGATCATTGTGAGCAGCTACTCACATATGCACACAAACAGAAACACACCCTCAAATTATAAAAATATTAAGATAAAATTTCTCAACCTATAGCATGCTTCCTGCCATATACTTTCCCACATTTCAAAACTTAATATGTGTTTAAAAAATTTCAGTTGGTAGGCATTGTGTCATTTCTAACCTTTGGATAAAACAAAATCTAAATGTGAATGACATTTTGTGACTGGTATATATAGGAGCGAGAAAGAGGCTAGATTTCTAAGACAAGACGCGAAGGTTTAAAATATTGTCTGCTAACATGATTTGTTCATAAAAATATGCTGCTACTAGAATTTTTTTAAACCTTTTCCTTTTAGTCTTTTTGTTGTTGCTGCTGTTGTTTGGTGAATTTGATGAAGTAGAAACTTCCAGAACAAAGCAGGAGCACTGTAACTATTGCAATTATATAGAGCAAGGTTTAACAGGAATAATGATAATTTAAATCAGCATTCCTACCTTTTGGGTCCCAAGAGTAGCAGCTTCAATCTGAGTCAGACAACTTGTTAGAGAAGGGAGTTGCCAAACTTCCCCCAAGAATACCTAGTCAAAGCTAGTATAGTCCTCGAATTTTTGTTATAACAAAATCACCAGCAGAATACTAAAACACACATGAGTTGAAAATAGTTGAGAAGAAATATATCTAGTTTGTCTTTTGCTTTTTGTTTTTGGCTGCTTGTATCTGCTTTTGATGCTAAATGGTAAATTTCTTAAATACATAAATTTCCAGATTTCACTTTAAATAGGAAAAAGTGTAAAAGAAAAAAAAACAGCCACCTCTACTTCATCAAACTCCTTATGTAAACACCTGAGATGATAAACTTAAAGTCCCTGGTATAGGTGAAAATTTTACATTTCTTAGTCAATGATGATTACCAGGGAAGCCATTCAAAACAGCGAATATTTCCTAAAAGTTCCGAGTGTGATGTGGCCCGAGAGTCATTCATCAGAATACATTGCCCACCTTTGAATCACAGTCAGAAAGCTGCTGGCATGGAGATCAAACCCTTCCTTCATGATCAACCCCACAAACAGAAACTACCAGAGACAATTCAAGGCAGAAGAAAACTTTCCTTAGGTGGTATTTAGCTTTCAAAAGTTTTCAGGTGTCTGAACTAGATTAATTACACCATCATTCTTCTCATTGTCTCAAATGCAATTCTTCTAGCACAGAAGAGATAACCCCCTGTTGGTACATTAGTATCAAGAAGGCTGAGAGAGCCGCTGTAGATGCCGTTTTTAACCTCATCCGTGACACCAGGAATACAATCACAGCATTATGATCATGTACACCAGTTTCAGTGCCTCTGGGAGAAAATACAATTTCTGCCTCATCAAGTTTTATTGATAAAACACAGATGTAGTTATATTATTCATACGACTTTTTGAATTTGTTTTTTGTCTTTTTCAACTTTTTTCAACATAATCTTTATGTTCTTATGGGATAAGTAATCATTTGAGATACATTTAAATGAACAAAAATTGGATTTTTTCAAATTTATTTTCAGAATATGTTGGAAAAAATTGAAAATCAAGACAATAAAGCATGCTCTGCAGTTCTCTCTGACAGATACTTGGAGAAGACTCATTTACCTTTTCCACAGTGGCAGAAGAGATATCATCCATAGAGTATCATTGGCCCATTCCCACGGTACCTACATAAGTGTGGCTGTAAAACTGAAATTCCTGCCTGAGGACATCAATAACAACGTTAGGAGGTAAATCCAGAGCAATAGAACAGGAGTGACTGATAATAATTAAAGAACCCCGAGTCACAAAAGAAAGTGAAATTAAAAGAAGAATACATACTGGTTTTTATAACTATAAGAAGCAAGAGTTCATTGCCAATATGCTATTTATTTTCTTGATAAGCATTTGCCTCTTGAAATTGTGTTTTCATGAGAAGGGTCAACTATGAATCACAAATCTAAAAAATTCAAGACAAAATCAGTATATGACATGAATTAACTACATGTGTACCTGTTATGTGATGATTTTAAACTTGTGGTTGCTTTTTTGGTACTATCTTTCTTCTATTTATTACAATAGCATATCAAAGATGCTAGGGCTGCCATTTAAGTACTAAGTTGGTTAAAGAGGATTAATTAAATTATGTACTTTTAAATAGTAATTGAATGGCAGTATAGAGATAATATGCCCATTGTAGTTAAACAGAATTGTAGAACTCATCTCCAAAATAAATTTGTAGTTGAACTTGATTATTTCCTGTAAAAAGTTTCTCCAGCTGTGTTTCTGTTCATTCATTTGTTTGTTTGATCCAATGCAACATCTCTGGTAACAACCTACACCAACTTTGCACACAATCTTCATAAAGCCAAGCCATTTAATGACTTCTAAATATACCTCACACAGTTATCTTTAGTCATAAGTTCTTTGTAGTGGGTAGAGTCTTTAGAGACAATTTAATGAATATCATAAGGCATAATAATCATTTTAGAGAAATCAAGTCAAATTTCAGAGAAATCCAGGCATTTATAAGTATATGTTATCATTTAGACAATCCAATTATACTTATTTCAAATCCAATAGTTTGTCTATTTTAAGAATCTTTATTCACAAAATTCTTAGATGATGTCTTTTCTTTAATCATGTACCATAAGCTCCCAGTCACCATAAATTTCTTACTACTGTGTATTTATTACATTACTTTTCTATCATTTACTGATGTGATACTTTATCATTCTCAATTCTCTAACTACTAAGTTTTGGCTAACAAGATTGGCTTTCTAATGATCTTATAAAAACCGATTCATTAATTTTAATGATTTACTGGTGATTATTTTGAGAATTTTCACACATGGAAAGAATTAAAGATTTATTATGCTATTTATAGTCTAAAATCTTTTGATTTTATCTTCTTTAGAGCAAAAATTAAACCAATAAAAGAATGTGTAAAATCTGGAATATTTTTATATTACACTAGAATTCTAGACTTTATAGAATATTTCAGTTTCTGATCATTTTAATTTTTAGTTTTTAAGTTCACATGTATGGCTATGTGAAAGTGAATGCAGGTACCCCTTCAGACCGGAATATAGTACTGCATTCCATGGAGCTAGAGTTAGAATCAATTGTGAGCCTCAGGTTGTAGCTGCTGGGTTCCACACTTGGTCCACTGCAATAGAAGTATGTCTTTTCAACCATCTTGAGTCCTCTGTTCATCCCAAAACTCCCATTTTCTTTGTTAAAAATGTATTTTTATTTTACATGTATGAGTGTTTTGCCTGGATGTATGTTTGTGCACCAGGTAGGTCCCGATTGTTCATGGAGGCAAGAAGAAGGTGTGAGATCCCCTGGAACTAGAGCTGCACATGGTTTGAGCTTGCATGTAGGAAATGGGAACAAGCCCAGGAACTTTGCAAAAGCAGCAAAATGCTTGTTTCTTTGTAAACTTGAACATATCATAGAAACAAGCACATAATCCCTACCTGCATTCTCAACAGAAATACAAGTTCCTAATTCCTAAAAAAAAATAAGAATTATGAAGAAATGTTCCAAACCCCCAAATGAGTAATTACCTGACTGTTTATATTGGGAGTAGTCTATAAAACTCAGTTAAAGTATAGTCATATCAATCAATATGGATACATGAATATCAGATAAGCACCAAATAGGAATGCATTTCATCATCAGAATATAAGCAAAATATGCAACCTGCACACAGAGATTCACACAAGGGCACACAGTATGGTTTAGGCATGCTAAGTGCAAAATAACAGACAAGCAAACCTAAATGATACAATTGATCATTCTTAGTTTTGGGAATATTTACACAGAGGACTGAGCACTGAAGATTCTTCTTTACCCAAGCTCGTAAAGTTACTGTAGATCCCTTTGCCCAAGGCTAGAGCAGGTAGATATAGAGTTTCAGGAATGTGATAGATAACTTGAAAAGTCATCAAGAGAGGAAGCCTTGCAATAAGGTAGAAGCAGGTTAACACTGAAATAATCAAAATAAATTATTTTTCTTGTGAACATGTCTCCTGGTTGCTACAGCACTTTCTATGAAGATTCCAAGATGTCCATTCATGGAGAAGGACATTACAATGCACTGTTCCTTCTCTGACCAGTTGGCTTCTCATGCATTCATTTATTTCATTTCAATGGATTCTGATCTGCTTTGTGACTGAGAGGTGTTTGATCATTTATGTCACCATCCATGTTGACTGTGTACAGCTTGCAGAGATTTCTCCTACAACCTTGGAAACAGTGTAGTGTTGTTGATTGACCACAGACAGTTTCATTTGCTTTTTATCTTATTTTGGGTCAGTTTTCCTTCCTCTAAATTTCTCTGAGAACTTATCTTTTGTCCTGCTAACTTGTTCTTTTTTCTCTCTCTATAGCAAGTCTTACTTCTAAAATGCAACAGATTCTTGTAAAGACAGCATAGAGTGTTTCCAAAATATGCTTTTGAAATGCAAAGTAACACAGCATGATAAAATGGAAAAGCTTTGAAAAAATGAAAGAGCTTTGTAGGCAAAGATTTAAAACAAATACTTAGTTCTAAATAATTTGTTAAATACTAATGACTACTTATAATTAAACAGGCTTTATTATAATTATTTTGTTTAATTATATACCCTTTGTCCCAGCAATGGATCTACATGTGAAACCTCATGTTCTCATCTTCATTAGCACAATCCACTCAGTGTATAATTGCTAGAAATTCTTCTGATTAGGGATTAACATAGTTGGATAAATATGGTGAACCCATAAAAGATCTTTTGTTGCCTCATTGAAAATTGTGGTAAGAATTGTTGAAATTCATGGGCTGATTTAGAATAGGTCATTCAAAGTGGCAGTATAAAGTCACAAAGCCAGATGATATTTGGCTGGAAGGCTCAATCTTTCCATAATATTTTATTTTCTTTCATCTTCTAGGAAGCAGTATGTAGTACCTTAAGAACATTAAAAATTCAAAATTATGAATATTATCATCATAGAAACAATTCTTACTGTAGTGTCTACTTGAATCATTTGACTAATTTTTGTCATGTTCTATTTAAATACATATGATGAAGGGGAGACAAAGGTAGCTAAGAAGTTAGGAATCTTCCTAAATCCTTTAGTTAGCAAAAGAATAAACTGTAGTTTGAACCCAAGAAGTCAGAAGGAAAAGAATCTCCCTTTGTTATGTAACATGACTCCAAGAACCAACAACTTTGTAGAAGAGAGAAAATGGATAGAAGACTTCAGGTTATTAGTGATAGTTGAATTTGCATTGCATGGATATGTGTATATATTTTACTCCTAGCTTTCTATACATTGCTAGTTATATTTCATAAACTTGCTAATTTTAATAGAATAAAAATATGTACAAATTTTGAAGTGAAATATGCAAAATGAAAATATCCTCTGCAATATAATGTAACAAATAGAGTTCCAATTAAAATGATGGGGCTGCTTATCATTAAAATAAGTTAATGTATGTATTTAAATGCATGCATATAATTAAAAAGAAACCAGTCAGTTGTCTGAGGAAGATTAATTTTTATGGAAAGAAGAAACAGAAAAAAAATTGCTAGAGTCATGTGTACATTTGTCTTACTAATAAGGGAAAAGAGGGGGCAGAGAAGTAGTCATGTTTCAGAAAAGAATCCAAATCAAGAATCTTTTACAAGGAGTGTCCTTCATTTCCAACTATATTGTAGACCTTGAATACACCCAGCTAGAAATATCTGTGATAATTCCGTGCTGAAACTTTCAAAGGAGAAGTAAATCAAAAACTTAAAATTGAATAAAATCTGCTAAGGACATCTGGTCCCTAAAAGTCGGGATTTTATAATCAGAATATTCATGGGCAATGTCAGAGTCCAATGCAGGTGCTTCTGCCAAGGAGGATTCGCTGTGTGCAGGAAGTATACTGAGATCTGCATACACATTGACACTCTTTTAGACATTCCATTTGCATGGCTGCTTTTTTAGCACTCGGGATCAGAATTTGCTGTATCCAATGCTATTTCCGCCCTCCCCCCTCAGCTTGAATCACGATGGGTCAGTTTCCCCTTTTCTTTGTGAATCAAACCTGGTCAATTATTGGCAATTTCCTCAGCACCACTGACCAGTTGCTTTATATAAAAAAGGAGAAGGAAATTAAAAAAAAAGATGCTGCTAGTGCAATGTACACTGTGACTCAGACAAATAATGACAAGTAATTACAACAAAGTTAGGACTGTCATGAGATGAAGCAGAGGACTGTGAAGAACTGAGCAGACCCCATCATCTAGATTTTGTGCACTTGTAGGAATACTACTAGGAGAGTGTCAAGGTAGATGCCTGGGGAGGTCAATTGAGCTCACTGGAGAGTAAAAATGTCAACAGCTGAAAAAGGGAAGAGGCATCCAGGGCAAAGCCTAACAGACAGAAGGAGCAAAACGTTCATTTCTAAACAATATAGCTCCGAAGTCAGAGGGACAGAATTCCCGGTGTTCAGTGAAGTGCTGATCTCCATTGGAACACACTGTGTTCCATTTGGGGGAAAGGAAACTTCGGGGTATGATTTACAACTGAAGGTGTCAGTTTATCAGGTTGGAGCAGGTGTCAGCAGCAGCAAGAAATCAAGTCGAGAAGGACTAAAATCCGAAACAGAGAGACGAGCAAAGGTGGTAAGTAATGGCCATGGCAAGAGGCCTACTGAGACAGCACAAAATCCCCAGGATGAAAATGAAACCCAGTCCTTGTATGAGAGAAGGGCTGTAAATAGCTCAGGAGCAATTAAAGATATCTGCAGGATAGGTGCTGCCTCACTGTTGGTATAAAAATAGCAATTCGTTTTCACAAACAAGCAGCAAACTCTGGGCCTGGGAAGTTTCGAATCTCCAGGCAAGAATAAATAATGATCAGGATTATAACAACAGCTAAGATGAAATATTTGGTTTCCTATACATGAACATAGAATGCTAAAAAGTCATACTTTTGTTGTTATTGTTAAAACCAGTTGAGAAAAATAATCATGAGGGTTTTTTTGTTTGTTTGTTCATTTGTTTTGGGATGAAATCATTTTCAATATAGAGAGGATTTGAGCTTCCTTCAATAAAACCTTCGCCTATCTGTAATAAAGAAACATCTCTCCAATATTAGCATTTTATACTTTATAAAACTCATTCATGGACAAAGGGAAGGTTAGTTCTAATGTGTTCATTGCAAACTCAAACCACCATTGTTATTGAAAATGCTCCCTTCTCATTTGTAATGGAAAGGCACAGGCCCCGGGTTTGGAAAATGCAAAAAAAAAACAAAAAAAACCTTTAGAATTAATATTGCTTACAGTTCGAGCAGCTAAAGGACTGCAGTGTATTCTGGATGGAAAGTATCCTTTCAGACAAAACTGAAATGTTATATATGGAAGAGCTAGCATGATATAAATTTTTTGCCTTATTTTTTGTTTCTACTTTAGCTGTTTTAGGTCTTTTCTCAAAATAGTGTTTCCTACCTATTATAAAATATGGACATAATTACTTAACTATGAATAATAAAAGCATGTATGTGACCTAACCATAAACAATATTTTCCAAAATGTCTATAAATTTCTGTAGAAGAAACAGAAATTGGATTTCCAAGTGTGTGTCTGTCTGTGTAGATATCTCCAATTTCTCCTTTCGGATGAACTTTTAAACATGAAATTGTATTAATGGATATAAACATTCCATACTGGGAAATGATCACATATCTATCTAAACGATATGGCATAGTGCATTTTATTTTATTTTATTATAAGCAACAGAAAAATATTTTGAAATGTTTAAATATAAAAGAGAGCTACTAAATAACTTTAACATACAGTGGTTATATTTGGAGAGAGATCTACGACACGATTAAGTACCATGTGTTTTTCCCTGACTGTGAAATTTTAGTACAGATGACTCACAGAAAAACATGAACTATATGCACATTATCCACAGGAATCTTGCTGAGTAATTTTAAAATTTCTTTAAAATATAACTAGAGAGGTAGGTGAACTGGCTCAGTAGGCTGACATGCATGCTGCCAAGCCAGACAAGCTGAGTTTCATTCCCAAACTCTACATGGTAGAAGGACAGAAGAACTTAAGCAAATTGTCCTTTGACCACCAAATACATTCCATGGCATATGTAAATACTAGCATGCGTGCGTACACACACACACCATAGTTATAAACTAGATAAATAGATAAATGATTGTTTTCACAATTAAGACAGTATTTGAGTTATATAGATTTACCCCTTCTTTATGTTTCTATTTCTTTCCTTTGACTTTTAAAGCAAGGAATGGGCATATCATAGTCCAGCATATTAGAGAGAGAGTTTTATAGGCTTATGTAAGAAACAGATTAAGTATTTGTGATCCTTTCTGAGACCTCTTAAAGTACTTATTACATTCATGCTTGAATTTTCATGGTTAGTGAATTTATCTTATAATTGCAATGTTTTGTCATCTAGATCAAATGGTCCAAGAATTAGTCTTC
>LOJH01022774.1:0-11856 GCA_001685095.1 Ellobius talpinus
GTAATGAGGTCTGGTGCCCTCTTCTGGCCCACAGACATATTGTATACATAATAATAAATAAATAAATAAATAAATTGATTAATTAATTAATTAATTTTTTAGAAAAAAGAAAAGAAAAAACCAACCCGGGGTGGAGTTCTAAGGGATTCAGCCATTGTAACTTCCTCTAATGCGTTCCTCTACACAACCAGTTTGTGTGACAGAAAAGGCAAAGCAGTACCCACATCCCTGACAGCCCCACCCCCTCAAACTCTCCCCCACTCCAGTCTGTGTCAACCTTCCGAACAGAACAACCCACAGCTGCCCAGAGTCCCATGGCATGGCCCAGCTAGTCTTACTCGTGAAGTAGCTGCACACACTCGCCAATGTGAACACACGCATGCATGCTGCAAAGAATGAGGGTGCTGCACAAGCCCTGGTATGGAGTCCCAAGCCTTCCGACCACCTACCTCTCAGCTCAAGCAAGTCTAACACAGCCGGAGTCCCTGGGACACACGTTTCTCCCCAAGTCTGTGTTTTCTAGGACATGTCCAGGTGCTGCACACAAGGTCCCATTTAGGGAAAAACAGTGTCACAAAACTACCCTGCTTATGGAACAGGGAACTAAATGTGAGTTTGGGATGCAGACCCTTTGGCCGCCTTGGGCTAGGGGTTCATCAAGCTTGAGAAACCCCTCCAATTCCCAGCCACTCCCAAGAACCCTCCCTCTCTATGAACCACAGTGCCGTCCTCGCCTCCCACAGCAGAGTCAACTAGACCCTCCCTGTGGCCATAGGACACCTCGAACTACCCTACGTCAGGGAAAAAGGTGCCAGGTCCTGACGCGGGGGCCTCAGAGGGGGCAGAGGGACAGTCCTGTCTTCCACTGTTCACCTGGCAGAGCCCCGGGGTTCAGCTGAAGCCAAGCTGCTTGTCATGAAAACAGGCTGTGTCACACTGAACATCAGAGCGGGGAGCCCAGCCACTTCCTGATGCATTATTTATCAGGAACACATTAACCATTAACCGTGGTGACATCACAGGCATTCAGAGGTAATTTGTGGAAAGTATTGGTAGTGCAATTGATTTGCAAATTCTTTGACAGGGAAAACCGAGCTCTAAGCAGGCAGAGAGGTGAAATTGAAACTTTTTTTAAAAAATGTATTTGGGGATAATTGATTGAAAGCTAAGCTGGGTAGCCAGTGAGAAAATGAGATTATGCTGCCCGTTATGCAAAGAAATTGTAGATTTTGCAAAACAGTAAGAGGAAGAGCTGTCAGGGCAGGCAGCGGGGAGGCGCTGGTTCCATCTTGGGGACGAAAGAGGGTGATGTCTTTCCACATTCAAAGCAGTGGATCCCAGCATGGCATAAACCAGGAACGATTGCACATACCTGTAACCCCAGAACTTAGGAGGTAGAGATAGGAGGATTAAGAGTTCAAGGATATCCTCTGCTACTTAGCAAGTTTGAGGCTAGCCTGAGCTACATGAGCTCCTCTCTCGAAAGAAAAAAAAATGATGTCCTTACCACTCCCTTCCCCCTCCTCTCTGTGTCTTTTCTCCCCCTCTATCTGAATCCTCTGGAACTTGGGCTTTAACCAGACCCCCTCCACATGCATCATCACCTTTCAAGAATTGCTGGGTCCTAAAGACCTCCTACAGCCAGTCTCAAAGGCACATCAAGGACCAGGATGGCCCAGGTTTCACCCTCATGGGTCCAGGACCACCTGGGAGACAGACAAATGAGCACTCCCCAAACTTGAGCTTCTCTCTGCTGTCACCATTCCTGTGCTGGACCCAGCCAGACCCCTAGCAATCCACAGAACCTTGTTCCAAATGTGGGACAGAGTTCTGGGGCACCCACTAAGATCTCCAGGTTTTGTGTTCCAGAACAAGGAACTGGATCAGAGACAGATGGATACTGATGAAACTTTATTAAGAAATTTATTAGAGAGAATTATTTAAGAAAGAAAATGGCTATCAGAAGGGTCGGAGAGATGGTTCCACTGTTAAAGTGCTTGCCCTGAAAACATGAAACCAAAGTTCAACTCTTCAGAACTCACATAAGCACTCAGTAGGTGTGACAGCCTTCCTGGAATTCCAGGCACCGGGGACAGAGGATCCCCAGAGCAAGCTGGCTAGTGTGGAGAAGTCATATCACTGAGTTCTGCATTTGCTTGGTTCAGAGACCTCCCCTCATTGAAGAAGGTGGAAGACTGAGCATTGAGCTTGGCTTCTACATGCACAAGTCCACATGCACACAGGTGCCCCCACACACATGCAGACATGCAGACATGCACACACACTTCCGCACTACACATACATGGCGGGCGGGGGCGACAAAGAAAAGGGCTCTCCAGGGAATGGAAGTGGGCTAGAGATCTTGACAGTTCCAAGGCTCAAGCTCCAGGACCCTGTGTCCTGACCCTTATGACACAGGACTCACCTTTTATTGTGATATTTTATTACATATCGAAAGAAAGGACATCCTAAGACCAAGTTCTCAGCACAAAGGATATTTATTTGCTCCCAGAGGGACAAGGGGCAGGGAATAAGAGACAAAGACAGGAGACAGAGGAAGAGGGAAAAAGGAGAGGGGAAGGGATATTTGTCACAGAGGGACAAGGAACTGCCCTATATAGAGAGAAGACAGGCATGGCCCATAGGCAAATGGAGTTTATAAAGAGGAATGGGGAACCCCGTGTTGGGATGAGGTGTTTGGTATCGATTGACAGGTTAATTAGGGTAGCAAAGGGGCCTTTTGATTGCTGAACTTTAATACTTTGATAGTTGGACCTTGGTGGTCAACATCAGGAGGAGGAGTTACCAAATAAGGAAACAGACCTTGGCGGCTAGCTTTAGGGATGCAATCTAAAGGTTTAGCGGTTTAGCAAGGTGGAGGAATGGGGAGAAGAGTTAAAGGCAAAATCTATCAGTGCCCTGTTTGCCATGCTCAGGCCTGCCAGAGCCCTGCACACATAGCCTGCACAGGGAGGGTGTCCATTCTGCTACATGTTAACCTTGATGCCCTTTTCTCTCCATCTTAACAGCTTGCTACAATATTAGTCCTCAGGCTAGCTGTTCCCACCTCCTCAAACCACCCCCAGGCCTGCAGGATGTGACTGCTGCCTGCAAGGCTGAAGGGATGGCAGCATAGCCTCTTCCTGCCTCTCTTCTACCCTGTTTTCTGACGGTGCAGCAGCACTGGTCACTCCCGTCACCAGCAGATGCACACACCCACTCCTGCCTTCCTATGCCCTAGCCTCTGTAATTGGTCACCCAGGAAGCCTTCTCTGACTGTCTTTGCAGATAGTCAGGCATGCCTCCCTACAAACACCAATGTTGTCACTAAGTGGGATTCTTCCTTACCCAGGTAATAGACTTGGAAGGGACAAATATGTGCTTGCCATGAATTAATGCCCACAGATGAATGACTGTCCAGACTGCATCCTAGATTCATTTCTCCTACTTCCAGTGGCCTCCTGGGCCATCTAGCACGGACACGCATACCCACCGCAGATTTCCAGTCTAGAGAAACAGTGTAGCTTTGAGCTCTCAGCAGGACAGGTCTCTAAGAGGGGCCGTGCACCTGCGGATGTGGCAAAGGAGTAGAGCAGAGAAAGACATCCAGACAGAAGCCAGTTATACAGACTTGGAATGTCTCCCCACTGGTACTACATGGAAGGGGTAGAACTGGAAATTTGGAATAAGTTGAGTGCTCTGTACATGGCTGGTGTGGGAAGTCCTTCTATGTGTTGCTTTTATTGGTTAGTGAATAAAGCTGTTTCGGCCAGTGGCTTAGCAGAATAGGGCAAGGTGAGGATTCCAAGCAGATAGAGGAGGAGAGAGTAGGCAGAGGCAGGGAGAAGCCATGTAGCCACTGCCTGGGACAGACACCTGCACTGGGGCCTGCCAAATCTTTGCCAGTAGGTCATAACCTTGTGGCGATACACAGATTAATAGAAATGGGTTAATCTAAGATATAAGAGTAAGCCAGAAATATGCTTAAGCTATTGGCCAAAGAGTATTGCAAATAATAAAGTTCCTGAGTGATTATTTCATGGTCTGGGCAGCTGGGAATGAACAAGCAGACTCCCCCAACACATGACCCATAGAAAGTCAGAACTCTCCTGGCCCAGGACTGCTGAGCCTTTGACCTTTCTCCAGCTCTGGCCCACTCTCATTCTTAGAGTCTTTCTCCCTTAATGAATCATTTCTTCTGCTATCGACAGGAACTGGTCAGGTAGGACAGGGACCCCAAAGAATGTCCTGGATGCAGGTCAAGGATGCCAGGAGAGAGCTCTGGCTGCTGGCTTTTGTCAAATCTTACCCTGCCTGGAAGGACCTGAGGATGGGCCTGAAACCAAGAGAAGGCACAGGGACAGCCATAGTGTGGTAGTTTGAATGTGATTGGCCGGCGTAAGCTCATAGGGAGTGGCCCTATTGGGAGGTGTGGCTTTGTCAAAGTAGGTGCGGCCTTGTTGAAGGAAGTGTGTCACTGTGGGGGTGGGCCTTGAGGTCTCTTTGGCTTAAGCTTCGCCAAGTGTCACAGTCCACTTCCTGTTGCCTTCTAATTAAGATGTAGCCAGTACCATGTCTGCCTGTGCACAGCCATCCTCCCAGCTGCCATCCTCCCCACCATGATGATAATGGACTGAATCTCTGAAACTGGAAGTTATCACCTCAGTTAAAAGTTTTATTTATGAGTTGCCTTGCTCATGGTGTCTCTTTACAGCAAGAGAAACCCTAAGACACATAGTTAGGTAACTAGACCGGGAGTTCATCCTCTTCCCAGGCCTTATTCGGGTTTTTGCCATAAGTCTTTTTAAAAGGTCCCGGATAAGTAGCTCCAAGGTTCCATATTTTCTGGTACCCTTCTGCCTATATAGCAGCTTTACTTTCCGCCTCTTACTTTCCAACCTATGATTCTATAATGACCTCTCACTACAATTCACTCTCTGTGGTCCATGAATTTTATTCTATGAATTCAGGAGACAAAATCCACAAAGCAGTTCAGTGCAGCTTTGGTGGAGTTTTCTAGGATCATAGACCACCCCCCGTAAGTTTACCAAGAGCCAAGAAAGCTACTATCAAACTCAAAGACACCCCAAAATTTATCGTATCATTATCATCAATGTGTCTTTGTCTAAATATTTGTTCAAAAACAACAGCATCCTGGAACATCCTTGTCTGTAACAGGGAGGTTTGGTTCAGGAAAATGCAGTAAACACTTTGACTCAGACCATGGATAGCTGTGTATGTATCCCTTGCGCATCTGGTCTTTGGGCTAGCCTGCAGATTCCCTCAGTCAAGAGCGGCCAGCAAATCTCCCAAGCAGAACAGTCGTTCAGCCTGCCACACAGGGTAAACCACCAACCCTACTGAGCCTTCATCTTTCTGCTTGCCAAGCACTGTCATATTGTTGCCAACCCCAGGCTGCCAGTGAGGGTTAGAATCTCAAGTTCTAGCCACATCCTGAGAGAGATATCACAGGACAAAAATACAGTACATTTAATTTGAAGCCCTCAGTTGTCCTTATTTGTGATTCTAGGCTAAATGAGCACTTTTAATTGGATGGAAACGGAGCGAGTAAACGAGGGCCATGATTCAGTCAGTAAAGTGTCGTGCAATTATGAGGACCTGGGTTTAGTCATCAGCGATCATGTCAAAGTTGGACAGAGGTATGTGCTTGTAATTCCAACACTGGAGAGACAGAAACAAGAGAATCCTTGGGGTTTGCTGGCCAGACATCCTAGCCACAGAGCGTTCCAAGTCCCTTGAGAGACCCTGTCTCAAAAACTAAAATGGAGAGCAATTGAGGAAGATAGCCAATCTCAACCTCTGACATTTTCCAGGCATGCACACTGGTAACCATGTGCACTTGCACACAGACAGACAGACACACATGCATGCACGCACACACAGAGAGAGAGAGAGAGAGAGAGAAATATTCAAATGGCCCACAGGGAACAGTACACAGCTGACTGCGAAATAGAGCAGAAACAAAGAACAGGTGGTCACCTCAAAGCCACCTTCCGAGTCAGGCAGGTGGCGAGGCAGAACAGTAGAGCCGCTGACTGCTTAACCACAGGTTACATTTCCTGCGAGGACCGAAGCAGAAAGGACTTGAAACTGACCTGTGTGGGAAATCTGCTGGCCTAGCTCTGGTCTCGACGTCCCCTGGATGTCAGACAATAACTTGAGTAAGTTACTCCGCTGTGGTTGTAGGCTGCTCCTTTAAGGCCAGTTTGTAGGCTGCTCCTTTAAGGCCAGTTTGTAGGCTGCTCCTTTAAGGCCAGTTTGTAGGCTTCTCCTTTAAGGCCAGTGCAATAACCGAGTCCGAAACAATGACCTCCTGAGATGTCCGCATGGCAGGCGGACACCTGCCACCGCAGCCGCCGTCAAGAGACATGGCAGGTGGACATTTGCAATGACCACCTCCCTTGGGAACTTTATGCAGCCATGCAGGAAATTCTCCTCAATCTGATTTCGGGCTTTCATTTCTTAATTTTATCAGATTAAGAAACCGGGCTGTGAAAGGTTCGAGTTTGAGGTTCAGAGGAGACACTGAAGCAGATTGTTCTTTTGCGTGAGAGATTTATTATGTCTTTAACCATCACAGAAGACAGCTTGGTGAGACTCTTAAGAGAGCCTGGGCCTGTGTGGCAGAGTGAGAATCCTTTCTTATACACAGGTTTCAGAAGGAGGGGAGGTCCCCTGCCACATGGTTAATGAGAACCTGTTATGTGCTTAAGGCCAGGCAGACTCTGACTCCTGGTTGGCAAGGGGAGGGGCTGAGGGCTCTCATTTGTCTGGGGGAGGCAGAGATGTGCAGGATGCATGATTTTAAGGATGTGACTGGAGGAGTAGGGAGGGAGGCTTATCTGGCTAACATGTAGCCATCATATGCGGTGTGCCACAGTTAGCACCTGATGGCTAGGAGTCTGCTAGCTCTCAGCCCTGTTGCAGAATCAGCTACTGGGGTAGGTAAAGACACAGCTGCAGGCGGGTGTGACCCAGGCAGCAGGTGGTCTGGGTTCTGATAGGCTGGGGAGATAGCTCAGTGCACAAAGGGCTCACTGCACAAATATCAGAACTAGAGTGCAGCTCTCCAGAGCCCTCGTAAAAGCCAGTCAGGCGTGGAGGCTGGATGTGATCCCAGCACTTGAGAGGCAAGACCCGGGATCCCTAGGCAATCTGGCTGCCTAGACTATCAGACACATAAAGTGGAAAGCAACTAAGAATTCCGGCATCAACTTCAGGCCTACACACACACACACACACACACACACACCTCTTGTGCCATGACATATGTAAACACACATACCCATGGGGGAAAAAAACTAAGTTAAAATAAATAAACAAATAAAAAACTGTTTTAGAAAAAAAAAGTCATCAAAATGGCTCAGAGGGTAAAAGGTACTTGCCACCAAGCCTAAGAACCCAAGTTCAAGCCCCAGTCCCCACGTGTTGGAAGGCCAGAACCCCTCCTCCCCTGACTTACACACACTCTCTCTGGCATATTTGGTACCATACATATTCGTGAGCACAATCAATAAATAAATACTTTTAAATTTACTTAAAAAGACGAAAGAAGTGGGCTCTCAGAGACCTAATTAAGTTGTCACATCAGCAGTGGCGGAACATGGCTGTCACTGTGGCACCTAAGCCATTCCCTTAATCGTCAGTAACACTGAAATCCTTGACTTTGACGAAGCAAAGAAGTTGAGCACATGGCAGTGGAATCGTGGTTCAAGTTTATTTCAAACAGAAACAAAGGTGCTCAGGGAGCATAGGGCTCACCTGGGAAGGGCAAGGGTTCCTCAAAGAACAGCTGTGCTTAAGAGACTTGGCAACTGTACCTAGGAATTGTGGGAAGTCGTTAAGAATGTCTTCGCTTAATGGGTTTCTAATGGACCCTCCCTCCTCTATCTCAATTCCCTTTGTTGTTTGTTCGTTTATTTGTTTGTAGCCCTGACTGTGGCTGACCTGGAACTCACAGAGATCCACCTGTCTCTGCCTCCTGAGTGCTGGGATCAAAGCAGTGCACCACCATGCCTGGCCCTTTTTGTTAATGGATCATAGAGAAGCTCCAGAGTGTGTTGGATGGGATTCCAGCCTAATGAGGTAAAAGCAGGAGCCGCTAAGGTTTCACAAGGGTTTATAGTGAGAGTCCTGAAAAATCGCAGGTTCATAATCGGGAAAGGAGAAAGACCTTGAATAGATGTTTGGTTGTATTGGAATTCTCAGTTCTCAGCTGGTGAGAAGTTTAAAGCAGATTCCGGAGTGAGGGGGTTCTTTCCATCCATGTCCATGGGGGTGAGGGGACTCTTATTCTTTCTGTCCACACCCATGCTTTGCCCTGTCTTTCTCTCCTGCCTCACTTACAAAAAGCTACAGGGATCTGGTCAGGCTTGCCCCCTGGAAGACAACAGACAGTGGCTTCTCCCATCTTAGTGAAAGGTCGGGGTGGGGCATGAATGTCCTAGTTTCATTTCTGCTGCTATGACATATACCCTGATCAAATCAACTTTGAGGGAGAAAGATTTTTATTCATCTTATAATTCCAGGTCACAGCCCATGATTGTGGGGAAGTCAAGGCGGAAACACAAAGTCACATCACAACCAGGGTCAAGAGCAAAAAGAAAATGAATGCTTATATGTGCTCAGCCTCTTCTCCGTTCTTATAAGTCTGCAAACTAAACCCAGGGAATAGCGCTGCCCACAAGGGGCAGGTCTTTCCACCTCACACCATAGTCAAGGTAATCCTCCACAGTCACCCCACAGGCCAACCCAATCTAGATCACTCCTATTAAGACTCTTCCCAAGTGATTGTAGATTGTGCTAAGTTTACAAAATCATCATGATGAATTTGTAAGCACTCTACCCACTGAGCACTCTGCTAACTGAGCACTCTGCCCACTGAGCACTCTACCCACTGAGTACTCTATCCACTGAGCACTCTACCCACTGAGCACTCTACCCACTGAGCACTCTGCCCACTGAGCACTCTACCCACTGAGCACTCTACCCACTGAGCACGCTACCCACTGAGCACTCTACCCACTGAGCACGCTACCCACTGAGAACTCTACCCACTGAGCACTCTACCCACTGAGCACTCTGCCCACTCGATCTACTGAGTACTCTACCAATTGAATTACAGCACTTGCCTCAATTATCATTTTTGCACTGGAAACATTAAAATTCTTTTCTGGCTTTTGTTTTAATTTACAGTATACTATTCACCATAGCCACTCTACTGTTCAGCATCACAACGTATCTCCTCTGCTAGGTCTCAGAAACATGGGACAAATGACTCGCTGAGATGCCTACTGACGACATATGAAAGTAGACTCTGGCCACCTCTCCTAACATCCCTCCTCCCAGTACTTCTTACCCCACCTTTCACCCTAAACCTCTCCCCTCTCAGGGGCTGGGCTTTTGCTTCCTTTCGCCCAGTCTGATCCATATATAACTCAAGCCATTATTTTTGGCTACACCAGTCTCTTGGCCACCTCTCTTGGTTTGTGGCTCCTCTCATGATCTTCCTGCCCCTCTTTCCTCTCATGGTCTGGTTTAGTCTGCCAGGCATGTTCAGCCTAGGCTCTTCTCTCTGCTTTCTCCCTTCTATCTACCATAAAAATCTTTCCCATACTTTAGGAGTAATCATGTCCCTCCTTTTTTATTTCATTTTTTCCATTCACCCTCTGTCATTTTGCACCTGTTAGCCAACCTCTCCCTGTCCCTGGCCTCTCCCAAATCATCTCAATCTTTGGTTATCACAATTCTCCTCTTCAACTTCCACTACAGTAAGGATATAGCATATTTTTCATCTGTGCCTAGCTTATTTCACTTAAGATGTGTTCTCCAGGGCTGTGGAAATGGCTCAGTATTAATTACAAATGTTCAGCCAATAGCTCAGGGTTGTTACTAACTAGCTCTTACAACTTAAATTAACCCATTTCTTTTCATCTATGTATTGCCACATAGCTCATGGCTTTACCTGTCCTCCATCATGTCTTGTTCCCTCTGCATTTCCTGGCAACTCCTCTAACTCCTCCTTCTTCTTCCCAGTGTCCTTAGTTTGCTTGTCCCACCTATACTTCCTGCCTGGCTACCAGCCAATCAGCTTTTTATTAAACCAACCTGAGTAACAAACTTGCACAATGTACAGAAGGATTATTCCACTGCATTCCTCAATTGCTCTTCCACTTTTTTCTTTGAAGCAGAGGCTCTGAATCAAAGCCAGAACTCATTTACATAGCTAATCTCACTAGCCTGCCTATTCTGGAGATTTCTTGTGAGACGGTTTGTTTATTTACATATCAACTATACATAAGATAGGCTCATTTGGAAATAGTGAAACTCAATTGAGGAAATTCCTCCAATCCAACATCCAGATTGAATTACTGTCTCTTACAGGTAACTGCCATGTAAGAGATGACAAGGTATTCTAGGCACACTGGTACACCCTCCTCTGGTTATCAGGTATAAAAAACAGTGATTTCAAGACACTGGAACTTCCCAGGAATGTCATATCAGAGAAAGTCTGGAGTCAGACAGAGGGGAAGCTTGTCCCCTGGAAAGAAACTGTATCGAGTCTGACAACTTGCCAGCCCACCTCAGCAATGATGCTAAAAAGGACCACACTTTCACACGGTCTTTTTAGTTATGCATACCTCCTAAACCTAAATCTCAGGTCAGGACCCTGATGGATTTGGGGTGGGGGTTAGTGTAGGGGTCACTAGGCCTCTTTGTTCAATTGAATAATCTCCTTTCTCTGCTTTTCACTGACTTGCTTGTTTAATTGGCTTTTATTGGCTTGCTAATTATGCTGCCAGGACCTGGCTCTGACCTAGCAACTCTGGTGTCACCAGCTCAGCACCATTGGTCGGAGCATGTAATAATTAGGGATCAGAGTCCTGCAACACTCATGAGAGTACCCCAGGGGTGCTGGGGTGCTGAAGTACCTTGGTTCTTGTGTTCCAGAGCAAAGAAATACATCACAGACATATGTGGTTAGAAGTAGAAAGAGACCATTCAAGAGAGAGAAACCAGTCGTGAGAACGGGAAAGGGCTAGAGCCCTGGGCCGTGAGGGGAAGCCCTGGGCCACCAGGTGTGTCACCCTTGGTAGGACATTTTCACAGCAGCTACCTCTCCCAGGTTTGTATAAAGCAAGCTTTTCTCACACACTCATGCGTCACACACACGCACGCACTCACGCAGCACACACGCTGCACGCATGCAGGCACGCATGCATGCACGCACCCAGCTGGGAAGTGCTGCTGCCTTTTGCTCCTTTCACACGTTAATCATGATGGGGTTGATAGTCTTGAGGGCCACACCACCTTGTCATCCCCACCCAGCTCCTTCACTGGGCTGCTCCAGTTTCCACGAACATAACTGTTTAGGAACACTTACTTCCACCTTCCATGGACGTGCCCTCTTCCTCATGTTGGCCCCTGAACTCGGAAAGGCTGAGAAAGCAAATCATCCTGGCAGTTTGAACAGGAGACAAGCATATCATTATTTCAAAATTTTGTTGCTTTCACTTCGAGTCTGTCTTAGTTAGGGTTTCTATTGCCGTGAAGAGACACCATGACCACAGCAACGCTGATAAAGGAAAGCATTTAATTGGGGCCTGGCTTGCAGTTTCAGAGGTTTAGTCCATTATCATCATGGCAGGGCATGGCAAGGTGTGCAGGCAGACATGGAGCTAGAGAAGGAGTTGCGAGTTCTACATCTTGATCCACAGGCAGCAAAAACAACCGGCTATGAATCCCACACTGGGTGTGGCTTGAGCATATGAAACCCCAGAGCCCACACCCACAGTGACACACTTCCTCCAACAAGGCCACACCTATTCCAACAAG
>LOJH01022775.1:6413-18345 GCA_001685095.1 Ellobius talpinus
GAAGGAAGGAAGGAAGGAAGGAAGGAAGGAAGGAAGGAAGGAAAGAAGAGAAAGCACTGGTACAACAATCTGACTCAAAAGACCTGAGAAAAAACTCAAAGATAATTTGAAGACAGACACAGTTAGAATATTAGATCAAATAAGATTCATTTTAGGCTGCAAAACTGATGGAACTCAGGAGACCAGATATGGATTTCTTCACCTACACTATCTCCACTTTTGTCCCAGGCTCTTACTTCTTGTTTTTGAATGAGATATATTGACTTTTGATCCTATACTTGTAGCAGGAGTGGGTTTGATACTGTATTAAATGTGAATAAGGTTATGATACATGGATAGGGAGAACTTTGGTTGAGGCATGGGTTTTGTGAGAACTCAGTAATAGATAATTTATATACCTCAGATAATGACATCTTGGAGTTCTGATATGGTATTTTATTGACAGCTTTGGCCTTTGGTATGGCATTTTTTAAACCTTGGTATCTGATAATTACTCATAGATAGATCTGTGTCTTTGTAGACCAAAAGTCGAACAAACACTCGCTAAGTAATGTCACCCTTTCACTCTTTCATTTCAACCAATGAAAATGTTGCCAAGGAGAACAAAGGGTTTTGCCTTATTGGGTAAGTTGAGGGACTTAGAGGTATGTGAAGTACCTTACATCATCAGGTAGACATAAAGTACCCATGTGGTATTGAATCTGGAGAGTCTTTCTGTATGCAGTCATAAGGACACAGTTGTCAAAGGGTGATGAGGGAAAAGGGTATGGTGCTTGTACCTCACTTTAAATATCAATGCTTGAAGCTGGAGAGATGACTCAAGAGAATTCGAAACAAGTTAATTTACTAGATGGAATTTCTATTTCATTCGTGTGAGTAAGCTACTCCAGGTTTTACATAAACACACAATATTATTTTGCTTTTTTTTTAGAATCATGCCTGTATTGCAAAACCGCAATTCCTCTAAATAGTTTTTAGATTGTTCATGGAAAGATTTCAGGCCTCTCTGTATTGTCCTCCATGACTGCCATGTGATTCCTTCATGTTTAACTGCTTCCATGTGAGCTGTGATAACACTTCCTGGCACTGCTGAACTAGAAATTGTCCATCCCATCAAGTTCCACTGAAGGACCATGTAAAAAAGAAGCCTCAGAATATTGTTTCTTGTTTTTCTGCTCCTCTAGATCCATGTAACACCCAGCTGTGAAATCTATTCTACGTTCCTATGTATGCCAACATTTTCTCAAATAATGAATATTCCTGTCTGCAGTGTACAGTAACAACTGAAATATTTTAAATGGCATCTTCTAAGGACTTCATTTGTGACAATCATATCAGGGTCATATTATATTATCACGTCTACACATTACTGCAGGGTAAAGCCTCTTATAGCTTGTTTTTCCATACAAGGATGAATAAGAATATTGCAAAAACCTTCAAATTGTTTTTTACCATCAAGTAGCAGATGCAGATTGAACACAGAACTGTCTGATAGCAGAATTTAACCTCTTAAACAAGATGCAATAACAAACACCTTAAACATATCTCATTGTTGTGGGTTTAGCTGGCTACCATGCTAATGTTTTACTCTGCATTTCATTTCTCAAGAAAAATAAGCTGAGATACGGGTAGTAGTATTATCATTGTAATTCAGATACTAAAATTTGAAGACAATATCTGACTCATGATCATACATTAAGTAGCAAAAGGTGACAGAGAGTGAACCCTATCAGGAGCTTGCCTGTTCTTTCACACCTTCTCCACAGTACCCTGAATCCTCAATGACTTGCTGAACTTTAAATAACTTCTCTGAATTGTCACTTCATTGTATTCCAGCCTCTTCTTCCAAGACCTGATGGATGAGAGCAGAGTCTATACTTAGAATGACTCTTTCTCAACTTCGTTTGCCCTTCATCCCTGAACTAGAACTTCTGTCCTACAAAAGATTTCCAAAGAACAAGTTATTTACCTCCTTGCGACACTGAAGATCAACGTTCAGACATCAGTGCCGTAGGATCAACCTTGTGACTCTAAAGAAATGTAATGTGAACGTCTGCTGCTTAGCATAGTAGTTGAATATAAAATGTTTGGAGACGTGTTTAGAGATTTTTTAACATCATATCATTAAATGTGCTTCATATGTCATTTCCAAATAATACAGTCAAGTATTTCTTAATTAATATGCAGTATACTGTCCTTTGCATAACAAATAAAATTATAATATCATCTCACTGTTTCATTTTGGGTGGCATAAAGCGTTTTCCAGAATTTATAGGGAGAGTACATTTTGCAATTCTTGCTGTATTTGCCTTTATTGAGATGTTTTTCCTCCTAATATGCAAAGAAGTTCACTGGGTCAAAATATTACTTCTCAAAAGTAATTATTATCAAATACCAGTGCAGAAAAAAATCCTGTTATCCTAGACACAGCCACAAAAATTCCCTGAAGGAAGTTGTAACAAACAAAGCAACAAAGAAAGCAAGAGGAAGATTAGTTACATCCAAGCCTCATTTACCCAGCACTGGGAGGGTGGGCATTGTGCCGTCAATCACAGCCACATTGGGTGGGCATTGTGCAGTCAATCACAGCCACAATGGAAATGGGATGATTCCTAGTGCCACGGACTTTCAATAATCTTTGCACTTTATGACACGAAGATATTTGAAAAATAAGTGTTTTACAAGACAAGACTATCTAACATAAGAAATCCTTAGAGTTATAAAAAAGTTCTATTACACAATCTGAGCTTTTCAGATTTGCAGCTCAGAAATGCCCTTTATTATTGATCTTTGATAACAATTCTTCATAACAAAAAATCTGAGAGAAATGCATATTTAGACACTATTGTAAAATGTGGTCTGCTGTGCTTTAGATGATAATTTTGGTGTTCCCCTAAAGAAATACACCTTCATTTGAACAGAACAGTGTCCTAGTATTGCCCAGCTAATTAACTACATATGCCACAGAACGTATCTTAAAAGTCTGTTTTAATATTTAGGATGGAAACAAGGCATTTTAATAGCAGTGCAAGATTATGAACAATGACTTATACTTCAAGCCTAAACCCTGTAATGGGAGAACATATTTTGAATTGTATAACCTGATTTAAATGCCAGATTTAAATAGTAAATCATATGCAATTTATTTAAAGCTTATATTCAGCCTTCATATCCAAATGTCACTTCCTTTTATTAATGGGAAACAATGTTTAAAAGCCAAAAGCATTGCTAAAAGAAAGTGGTGTGTCTGGAAAAATCATAAATAACCCTGAGCACTTTATATGTTAAGTCTACTAGAAATGCAAAATGATTATATATGAGTACATTTGAACAGAGCTGTTGCTACTCTAAAAAATGCTGAAGTAACTCTGAAAATTCTACATTGTGTTTGCCATAGCATTTTGTGTGAAATAAAATTCCAGTATATTAAAAATGGAATTATTTAAGAGACATAAATGCATTTTCTCATTTTACAATTAAAGCTTGTACCTATACATACACATGTAAAACCTCAAGACACACATTCTCCCCTTCCCCTTGTGGCTTTCTGGAAACTAACTTTGACTGTTCTCTCCCTCCCTGCTCTCTGTAGTAGAGACTCATTCCTTGCTGTTTTCTTGCCTAGCATGCATTCTCCAGGCGTGGAGTCTCCAATTAAAAAAGGAGACTTTGGCTCTTTTGAAGATGTTGCAGAGTCGGAAAGTGGTGGCTCATGCCTTTAACCCAGCACTTGATAGGCAGAGACATGCGGATCTCTGTGAGTTCGAGGCCAGCCTAGTCTACAGAGCAAGTTTCAGGACAGCCAAAACTCGTACACAGAGAAACCCTGAAAGATACTGCAGAAGCTAAATCTTTCACAGAAAAGGATAATTTAGGAATGATGTTGGCAAAGTCAATTTAAATAGGTTTAAACTTGGTATTAATTGAATTGAGAAAACAAATGACTGCATTTCTGTAGGAAATGTTCAGTTTCTTCCCCTACCCCCTGAAAATATACAGGGACAAAGGATCAGTCTTGAGCAACTGAATCCCATGAAATTTTTTCAATGTAGATCAGCTTTTATTCCTTCCATGAAACCACAATCTCATGTTTTGCTTAAAAACTAAGTATTTCTTTTTATATTATCACACAGTTGATTGAAATGCTTTCAAGAATATTTTATACTAAATATGCTTTTTAATGCAGCTATCCATGTAGAATTTCCATGATGTAGTAGAAAACAAGAAATTGGCAGATAAATAACTTTTATTTGATGAAACCAATAGATGTGTAAAACAATAGTGCTGAATTTGCTTTTAACTGCAATCAATTTCAAAGACAATATTCAATTAAAGCTTTAATTTGAAAAATGCAAAGGAGCTGCTTTGTGACATATATTTATCTCCGTAGCAAGTAGTTTGGATACTGAAATAAAACCTTTTTTGAATGTCTAATACAATTTTCTTTCATTAAATGCTTATGCAGTCAAGTTAAAAAATAGACTAGAAAAATATCAGTTTTACTAATTTATCATTAAATCTGCATCACCATCATCTTTCATAATAGAAACAGTTTGGAGAATTTATTCACTTGTGTGAAAGACAATCTTTCAAGTGCTTTTGGTTCAACCTCCTATGCTGCATTATATATGAGTTGTCGCCAGGTGTTTCCCCAGTTTACTTTGAATATATGGTTAAAGCAATTGACTTGTCCATAACAAGGAAGACATGAATATGTAATGTTAATACTCATAAATGGTAAGTCATTTTGTTCTCTAATAACTCTGTCCTTTTATAGATTTTAATAAAAACAAAACCTTAGAAATTTGACTTAGTAGTCAATCTAGAAAGACAGACAATGTAAGAACAGAAACAAGAGCCTCCTGGCTTCATAGCTGACCCTGTACATGCGCAGTTACCTCACTGAAACCACAGAAAGCTGATGTAGTTCAAGAAGCAGGGACCTGTTAGACAGGACTCAAGTCTAAGAAAAGTGATGTTATTAAAAACTAGTCTTAGATAAAGACATTATGAAAGCACTATTACTTTTATTAGTTATTACATTACATTGAATAATAAATTTAAAGATAAATTTTATTTATTATACCATTATTTCTGTGTGCTGGAATACAATGCAAATATATAACTGTATGTGATCAGAATTAAAAAAAATAAATTGATGAAAACAGATAAAATTAATTAATATTAATATAAATGTGTATAATTAAAATGTTTGTAGGTAAAAATTGCCCTAGTATATTTGTCAGAAATGTTTTAAGGTTGGTAAAAAAAAATAGTCCACTCCCAGTTTTTTTATTGTGTTGACTAAAATCCATTAAATAGTAACAAAGTGGTATTACCGATCAATAACTCTTTAGAAGTATTATGATTACATGGACCCAAATTTTACAATGTACGAAAAATATAGTTAACACAAAGCAATGTGCTGTGGAAGATAAATTAAGAAACAATGCCTAAAAATCATCTGACAAGAACCCAAACAGCCCATGAACAGGAGCAGTTGGGGTATAATGGGTAACCTCTCACTGGGCTGCTTCATAGCAAGCCAGACAAGCAGCGTTCTCATGATGATGAAAACATTAACAGTATTACCCTGATTTGTGATTTAAAAACACGTGCATCCAGACACAACCAGTTTGTGTAAGAGTTCCAGTGTAGTTCTGCAGCAACATGAAAACCAAACAAAGAGAAATTTCCCAAAACTAAGAGCCAACCTACTAGTTAACAATCTGCTGGCAAGGAATTGAAGCCTAGCTGAGATTAAGTCCATGACAGAGAGAAATAAAACACTGGATTGCCCAGAGCAAATTCTGGAACAGGGCTTGTTCACGGGAGCAGAGAACACAGAACTAAGGCCAATAAGCAGAGTTCATGGGTCAATTAACACATGCCTACAGTACATTCTGAGGCAGAAGGCCTCGGGCTAGCAAGTAGCATATTTTCAATGAAATCATTTACTATAACCAGAGAAATGATATGAATGGCTGTGCACTTTGGGAGCCGGAAAATTACCTTAAAAACAAAGCGGTAAAAATAAAATTGAATTTATCTCATTGCAAAACTCTCTAATGTATGAATAAAAATCTCAGACACATGAATTAATTGTTGATGTGCAATTTCATTTTCTTGAAGAAAGAGGGGAGCCAGCTGGTGAGGTATCTTTTGTTCCGAGACATTTGCATTCAATAATACATTTACAGGGAAGTCCTTGGTAAGATTGCACTCAATTAATATTTTAAAAATATCCAAAGATTTCTTTTATTTTGCTTTTATGTGTGTGTTTGCCTGCCTGGATGATTTTGTGCCCCATGAGCAAGAAGAGAGCATCAGGCTCTGTGGACTGTAGAGACATGGCTTACCCCCAAACAGTGAATCCTCTCACCTGCTGAGTTGTCTCTCTTGCCCCATTTTGTTTAAGTTATGCAGATCAAGTAAAGGTAAGAAAACAGAATGAAGAAAAGAGTTCATTGGTTACTGTTGGAACCTTCTTCCCAATACCCTTTCTAAGGAGGAAGCCGTTTGCAATTGGCATCTGCTGGGAAAGAGAAAATCAGGATTTCTTCAATGTAGTGAAATGGGGTATATCAACTACATTCCAGGGAAGGCTCTACTTCTCAGGAGTAGTTGGATAATACACACACACACACACACACACACACACACACACACACATACAGTCTCAATGTTTATTTGGTTTTTGTTATTGCTATTTGGTTTTTCTTTGTGCCTTTTGTTTTGTTGTTGCTGTTGTTATTGTTGACTCCTTCTCTCAGTTGCCAGCAACTGGCATTAGCGCCTCAGCTCAGCTAGTAGTGGTAGGGTATCAGGAGACCCTTTCTCTTCCATGTTGTAATTTTAAGGCTCTTGTCCTTGTGGTGATCTTTTGAGGGTAAACCCAGCTTCTGGCAATTCATGTGTGTAACATCCATGCCATGCCTACAGACCAGTTCTCCTCTCTGGCTGCCTATCTTTCTCTTCCTGATGCTCTATGAGCCCTGGGATATGTGTGTCAGTTTTGGCTGAATCTTTATAGTTGCTTTTTTCCTCCAGCCTTTTGAATAGTTGTGATTCTATATTAACCATAATACTCTGAAATAAAAAACATCTCTGACCAAAGAGAACATCAAAATACTTTAGATACAAGCATGAATAATTAGAAGATAATTTGACAAGATGATCATACATTAAAACAATATAAATAGGTTCCCTTCGGGGTTATAGCTTCTTGAGCCATGGATTTTGACCATGTTTACAGTACATGAATTTTTTTTTCTGCAGACCTTAAATACAGTCAAGAGTGCAGTTGGTTACCTTCCTAAGTAGTCTTGCTAGCACTGCACCATCTTGCTTGTCTGGTCTTTATTGCAGCACCCAGGGTACAGCTATAGCAGTAAATGGACATTCACACTTTACACTGAATGATTCCCCCAAACATTTTGCACAAATTTTGTCTACTGTGTTATGCTCTTGGTAGGTGGGTCCTTTGTGGAAGGGAACCATCATTAGTGGCCTTCGCATTCTTACAGAGGATTCCAGAAGGCACTTGCCTTCTGTCCTGAGAATTCTTACTGAGAATGAGGTTCTGTGAATCAGTGAACAGGCCCACAGCAAACATCAAATCTGCAAATGTTTTGATGTGACTTTTAGAATCCTTACTTGCACAGTAGCATAGTTCTACTGAGTATATGCTACTTATTCTGTGCTTTTAGATAATATTCCTACCACCAATTGCAGATACAAAGGCTGGAGAGTATCATTTAGATGACTCACTGTCTATGGGTTGGACTAGAAATAAACCTATTAGCCTTGATTCCCCTGATAATTAACAACTCCAATCCTCGCTCTACGGAAGCAGCAACAAAATATTTCCTTACACAAGCAAACACCTCAATAATCCTTTTACTTTCTATCATCATAAATTTCAAACAACTAGGACTATGAACATTTCAACCTGAAACTAGCAGCACTATTATAACAATAACCTTCATCTCCCTAGCAATTAAATGATGAAAGATGAAATTCAAACATAGACAATGCTTTTTTATTATTATCAAATTTATTTTTAATTAAAAACATAAAATAGGCATATATTAATAAAATAACATATGATGTTTTACTAGACAGATCAAACAGATATCTCAGTCCAAACATTTTTTATTTTTCTGTGAAAACTCATAATTTTTGAAGTGTTCAGTTCATTGCCGTCAATAAACACTTTGCTCTTTAGGGCCTACTAACCCAGCTTTACCCATTACTCTTTCCTCCTGTTTTGTTCAAGCTTCTGTAGTCCCAATTCTCCTTTTGACTTCTATGAAATGAAGTGTATTGGTTTGTTGTTGTTTTTTTAAAAGACATTCATGAAACAATGGAACCACATGTGACAACCTTTTTCTTTTATTCTGGTTTATTTCATTTGACAAAATTATCCTCAGTTCAAGCTTGCTGTCATGCATGACAGGATTTCACTCTGTTTTAAGGCTGCAAAGTATTTTATTGTATACTACATTATTTTTATCCACTCATCAGCGGATGTGCACTTAGGTGGTTTCTGCCTCTAGGCTTTGTAGAGTGCTTCAGTGTTCATGGGAGAGCAGATGCCACCTTGGCATGCTTATCTCATTCCTTTTAGATATAAATTCAGTAGATGGATTGCAGATCACATGGCAACTCCGTTTGTAAATTTTATACTCTTTTATTTCCCTAATGACCTCACTAGTTTACATCCCCATTAATTTTAAGGGTCTCCTTTTCTCTCTACACTCAGCAGTATTGTTGACTTTAGTCTTTTTGTAAAGAATAAATCATAAGTGGAAAAAGTGATAGTTCACCTTGGTGTTCTTGTCCATCTTCCACATTAACAGTAACACCGAGCATTTCTTCATACAATCTGGCCAAATATACATCTTCTTTTGTAAAATATCTATCTAGCTCAATCATTTGTTTCTAAAAATCAGCTTATTTTAGGTGCTCCACTTCAAACTTAACTAATTTCTTGAAAATGCTAAATGATCATCAGTATAGTCTTCCAAGCTTCCCCCTCCTTTTGCAGACTATGTCTTCACTCTTCCTTGCAGAGAAAAAGTGTTTCAGTGCATTGTAATTCCATTTGCTTCCTATGTTTTTGTGTCTTTTCAAATAAATCATATCCCATTGTCCCCAATAGTTTCACTTGTTTTCTTTTTCTAATTTCATAGTTTCAGTTTATAAATGGAAGATTTTAGTAAATGAAGAGGTAATTTGTGTAAATCATGAGAACAAGGCTCTAATTTTATTTATCTATTGTGGATTTTCAATTTTTCCAATGAGCATTCACAGTCCTGTGAAAAAATCATTTGACCCTACATGCATGGTTGCAAGAAATGTTTCTAAAGGTAAATGCATAGAGCTCTTTCTTTTGGATTTATTTCAGATTCCTCTGGCTAATGGCATCTCTTGATACAACAAACAACTTAAGTTATGGAGGTCAAAATTTATTTGATTGTCACTGATTATATATATTTCCAAATTGGTTACCTAATTTCCTTCTTCAGATCCTTCTTATCCCTTTAACCACAGTCCTGGAATTATATGAAACCCATGTTAAATGTAATGTATCATTAAAGAATTGTGTGTCTGTAACTCTGAGCTTAAAGCTGTTGATACTTAGAGGATCAGCCTATCTCTTCACATTACAACTGTGCAAATGCACTTTCTTCTATATGCCCAGAGATAAGAAAATCTGATCATTCTTAAGTTCAATAAATTCGATCTCTTCCTATGACTTCTGTGGCAATTCAGTAGATGTTTAATACCATCTCCATATGCAGAGCAAGGAAAGTACCTCCCTCCAGCTCATAGACCCATGGATGCTCTAGTTGGAGAAGATTAATGTATAAACAGTGACAATAGATCGTTAAGTGAGATTCACAATGTGCTATCATTCACTCTGTGTTACTATGATAAATGCTCACATAGGTTTTATCCTTTTATATAGTAGATCTAATGAAGAAGACATAAACTGAAAAAATTCAAATGACAGATTATTTTTTACTTTGCTTTCCTCAGACTTTCTCAAAAGGTTTAAGACTTGAGCTGAACCTCACATTTTTTTTTCAATTTTTACTATTACTTTTATTATCAGCATAGGAAAGCTTTGGAGCATCTATATAAGCAAAATGAAAGGTACATATATTTCAGAAATGAATTATAATGGTCTGTAAATGTGCTGCAATTCAAATGAGGACTCAATGTAGGAATAAAAAATAGATTCCGTACTGACAGTAGATAACAGACACATTGGAAACCAGAAAAGATAGGGTTAACTTTTTCTCTAGTCAGTATGGAGCCTTTGAAAACTTTGACCTGTAGGAATTGACCGAACTAGGAATCATTTGGCAGAAACATACAGAATTGATTGAATTAAATGTGCTTGAAAGACTGAAAGATTGCAAAGCCATCAAAAAGTATCATGTGGAAGATGCATTCTGTGAATTAGTTGTCTTTCTTCTGCTGCAACGTTTATTTTGTAGAGTTTTAGAAGATTAGCTTTCTTACTGAATTTCAAATTCGAGTTTCCTGTCATTTTTCCGGGAGGCAGTTTCTGAGTTCCTGTCCTTGAACATAGTCATTCATTTTCCATTTTTATTCAGTGAAATGCATGCTATAACTGCTCATCGTTCTCAATTAGCCTCATTCATTAGAACCCGAGCACTATCCATATACAGACTCCATTGAGTTTGATCACATTAATCTTGTCTTTAAAGAGTTTATGGCACATAAGAATTACACAAACAAGGTATAAATTTAGTTGATCTTGTGTCATAATTAAACCAAAGGCAAATTCTTCCTCCTGCGTAATTCAGCAAGTTATCTACCTCCAAATCTTCCAGTGCTAAGATGTCATGTTACTCATCAGCTTCATAGAATCTAACATCTCCTTGGTCACAAACCTGTGGACACATCTGTGAGACATTTTCTAGGTCTTGTTAATTTAGGTGACAAAATTCACCCTAAATGTGAGCAGCAGCATTGGAAGGGTTGGACTGAACTGAAAAGAGTGAGTGAGCCAAGTCGTCCCCGCTCCTTCATGATTGTGTGTGTGGTGGAACCGGATGCTGCATGCTTTTACTAAAATAACTTACCTGCCACGATGACTCTGTTCTCAAACTGTGAGCCACAGTGAGCATGGAGAAAGTCGAAGAGCATTAAAGTGTGATTGACAGAGTTACGATTACACGGTCTTCTATCAGAAACTCACTTCTACGGTACAAGAATTAATACATTTGTTAGGGCAGAACTGCATGGTTTCCACCGTTTAACTCTGCTACATTAGCAATTAAGTGTCCAATATACTAACTTTAGGTCACACATTCCAACCAAATGTACGATTATTCCAGACTTCTTAGATTCAAGATGAATTATGAATTCAATGTATAAATAAAATAAAAAGCTGATACTACTTAGAATCTGGGAGTTTAGCTAGTTTAAAATTAATGGATGAAAGTCCATGTCAGAAATGACAAAATTAAACTATATTTTATAAATCCTTATCTGCTGAAGTGTTCATACTTATACAAAATGGAAGAATCATTGTAAACAAAATATAATCTATGTGGTTCTTCTTCTTCTTTTCCATAGAAAATGTGTAGTTCTTTTCCCACAATGCATGTTCTTAGCCACAGGTAATGGTCAAGACTGAACACTTGATGTAAGAACTTTCAGCGTATGTTTAACATCTCTTTATATGCTAAGAAAATAAACACATGGTCTATGTTCATAAAGTATATTTACTAGGTATATTAATAATTATCATTCAACTAATGTTTGCTGTAATTCATCCCAGCATTTAAAAAAAGAAGAAAGGAGAAAGAAAGGGAGAGAAATAGAGAGAGAAAGAGAGGAAGAGAGGAAAGAAGGAAGGAAGGAAGGAAGGAAGGAAGGAAGGAAGGAAGGA
>LOJH01022775.1:23888-39443 GCA_001685095.1 Ellobius talpinus
TATGTTTTGCCTGCATGTGTGTGTGTGTGTGTGTGTGTGTGTGTGTGTGTGTGTTTCTGATGCCTATGGAAGTCAGAAAAGGACACTGGGTCTTTTGGAACTGTAGTTACTGATGCCTGTGAGCCACTAGGTGAATACTGGGAACTAAACTTAGGTCTTCTCTAAGAGCTTTCTCTTTTCCACTAAACCATCTCACTGAGATTTTACAATCTTAAAATTCCTATAAATACAAAGGAAAGAAAAGTAATTTGCTAATCCATTTGGTCATTTATTTTAAATCAACAGTTTCAAAACCTGTTAAATCAGAAAACTCAAACTTAAATAGAAAGTTAATTGAATACTAAACATGGCGCATTATTTTGAAGAAATAAATAAAAAAGAGGAGAAACTCTTCTAATTTAGAAAAGACCATTTGGTTTCATTTTACTTTTCACTCTAAGAACTAAATCAAAATCATTATTATGGTATAACACATAAAAGTTGATGGTCCCATGTTTGAAGGAGCAATGCACATTTGAAGGACCCAAGTTTTACTGTGTGTGAATATATATATATATATATGAGGGGATAATTGTTAATTTTTATTTTAGAGTTTCCATTCATTACTTTCTCAAAGCTTGGCACTATCAGTGAGTATTAATAGAACATTATATTTAGAATTAGAATCTAATAGCATGATTACTGCCTCATATCTCTGCATTGAGAGATGTTGAGCAATAGATTTCCCTCAGGTTTGAAAATACTTATCAATGTAATAATGAGATTGAAAATTATAAACAAATATGGAAACCTGGAACTCCTATTTTAATCTTTATTCTAACGGTGAATCAACTGAGAAAATGATGCTGCATGATCCATTGGTACAAAATGATGCTGCATGATCCATTGGTACAAAATGATGCTGCATGTTCTATTGGTACAAAATGATGCTGCGTGTCCTATTGGTACAAAATGATGCTGCATGTCCTATTGGTACAAAATGATGGGGCGTGATCCATTGGTACAAAATGATGCTTTTGCATGTCCTATTGGTACAAAATGATGCTGCATGTCCTGTTGGTACAAAATGATGCTGCAGGTCCTATTGGTACAACATCAATCATCTTTGGGAGACTGTGGCTTACCCAGGGGTTGGATGGGATTTCTGTGGACAAGAAAACTGGATCCTACCAGTTTTCAATGGTTAAGCTAAGACGTTTTAGTCTTGTTTGTTTATCATTCTTTATCCCACAGATAACTAACCATTGTGTTTCCTGTTGATAGCATTATACTAAAGAATAAATTTACCTTTAAAAGCTCTCATATCTTCAATAGTGTTAGACTTGTTACTGTCATAGTAGGGGAAACAAGCATAAGTCTTATTACAAGGTTATGCCTTCATAATGGAAGTAGCTACAAAGAGAAATGTTAATGAGTCACAGGTGTCAGTTTCAAGGCTTTCACAGGCCTCTGCAGTTATGCCACTAGAGTGCTTGCAGACTGTTCAAGCTAGCCCCAGACCTTGTTCCCCTTTACACAATGCTAATTTTTCAGGTATGCAGAACTAAGTTATAAAATCAAGCAAGATCACAGCCACAGTTTTATAAAATGCTCACAAAGGTGAGAAGTGTGTGGAAAGTCTTGTTTAAAGAATCTCTGACGCAATGGCAGGTGAAACTGTGACCGTGAAGCCAACACCACAGTCATGACCCGAGGTTATTGAGATTTCTGCAATGTGGGACATAAACTGAGGAAATCTTCAGACAAGAAGCTTCAAAAAGAGCCATGCAATAACTGTGGCATTAGGTAGTCTTCTCCCAGCTTGTTGATAATGACACCATATATCCCAGATTATAGCGTCAACTTTTGAAGCACCTGCTATGACTATTTGTGAGGTTTTTGATCACAGTTTCTGAGCCTCTGCTCAGTTTTCTTCTATTTATTTTTCTTTTTGTTGTAATATCTAGAAAGTATTTATTAGATTGTCTTCAAGCTGGTGATTCTTCCTTTGTACCTATTCAGATCTACTGTTAATCTGTGTCGTGTTAGCAACTGCACATCACTGTTGCTGGACTTTTCCTCCCACGATCTTTTACTTTTTAAAACTTTGTCACTATTTTGATGTACTCCACATGGAGAGATGTAGGACTATGTTATTTTCTGATTCTTTTGACACCATTTCTTCATTTGGGGGGCATATTTTATAATACTTGATATAAGATCTTTTTCTGCTGTCAAAATGCCTGACTTATTACATAGACAAGTTTGTTTGTGTTATCAAAACTTATTTGTTTGTATACATTTCAATATATTTTTTTAAAATAATTTGTCTCAAGTAATACAGTATGGTATACCTAGATATCAGATTACCATGTACTTCAGGGGTTACTGCCGCTGCTACTTGTGACGTTTCTGATTAACTCATTAAAGCTTGTATTGCTCGTCATGTGTATACACAGTTGTTTGTATGTTTAGTTCATCGATGAATTAGTAATTAAATGGAATTGCCTTTCTTTAAGTCCTTGAAGTAGTGAAGAAGTTTCTGTATGCTTAGGAATGCCCTGATGCTTAAGGAAGGCAGTTTATAGCTGTCTTCAGCTTCATTATCTTTCATAAAGCCCCAAGGTCATAAGAACTAGGGGCTTTGTTGGATCTTTCTTGCTCATATGCAGTCATATGAAAACCCCTGGCCTTCTGGGTTTTCTGAGGGTGAATTTGAGCTGTGCACGTTTCACTGTGCACAGGGCTACTCATTCATGCTTTTCCTTTCTTTTCAAACTCATGCTTATTTTCTTATTGGGCTCAACCGCAATCATTGCCCTAGGCATTGTGTGATATTAAACAATTTCTACTGATCATTTTGACAATTGCCCCTGGAGAAAAGGCTGATTGCACTAGGGAGGCTTGGAGTCAGGTCAAATAAAGTCAAGTTCTGAGATTTGAGTTTTCCTAGACTTCCCAAAGTTCAAAAGGGCAGGTTTTTGAGCATAGCGCTTTGAGAGAACTCGATCAGTCACCTCAAGTGACTGCCTAACTGCTCCTTTCTTTTATGATGGTGGGCTGTGGGGTTTGAAAAAACACCTGCCCCTGGAACGAGGAAAATGAAAACAAGCAAATTAAAGTGCAACAAAAATCACCATGTTGCTCAAAAGTAAGCTGTTTGTCCTAAATGTGTGAAGTCTAGGTTGTTGTATATCTCAAACTGAATCTGAGATTTCTGAAAAATTGATTTGCCAGCATTCTCACTGTTAATACATGTATGGAGACAAAGAGCTTCAGAGATGTTGGGGAGCTTCCTGAAGTCCCACTGGCCTTGCTGTTAGCAGTGCTCTCTGACCATTGATGAACCAGAACACTTGAAAATCTGTAATAGTTGCCTCCTGATCCACCAGGCATTATATCACCTTATATCTATAAGTCAATTACTGATTAATAATGACAGCATGAAGGTGAGTATGGTGATGGTATTTAAAATCTATGTGAACTTGCTGTTTCAGTCATTGTGCAATGAGAGAATTTATCTCTCATTAATCCTATGATTTTCAAATTTGAGGCACAAATAGAGTAAGCAACACAATGCAAAAGACTCAATATAGTCTAATAAATCCTGAGTAAATAAAGTTCTGGTAAATTTACATAGACTCTAGTATGTGTTACTGAAGCCTATGAAAGGGATAAATATTGAATATTTAACTACAGATTCAGAAGAAAAATCGCAAAAATGGCAGGAAATTTCTATGATTTTCACTGTACATTAAACATTAATAGGACACCTGCATGATTTGAGGACTAAAACTTCATGTTTTAACATTGCTGGCAGTGACTTTATGGCGAGGATGTGAAGTGTATCAGATGCATTGTAGGTGGCCTCAGCAATGAACAGAGCAGACATGGCGATTAAAGATGTATTGAGGATTACAGAATCTTGAAAGGCTCTTCACATTGCAATGATGCAGTAAGATTTTGAACTGAGGTAAAATTGATCCAACAGGTTTTGATCTACTCTGCTGTACTGTGGGGTCATCGTGATTCTGTGAATTAATTATTACATTGATAATGCCCACTGCATCACAATTGAGCATATGCAATGTCAGCACTCATTTCTCAGTACAGATATGAAACTGAATCCATCCTGAGCAGAAATAATTTGTGGGCTTTTGATAAGTAATATAGTGAGTAAAATTTAAAGACTTTCTCAATTCCTTTAAGTAGAGATAAATTCTATACTACTAGTTAGGTTTAACTCATTTAATTATAATTTTAGATGAGAATTAAGGAAAAACTGGCCTGAATTAATCAGTTCCTGCACTTCTTAACATAAAAGGCCCCATTCTTTTTAAACACTTCAATCATATTTCCGATATGGGCTTTATTTGCCATGCATACCTGTAAGTATCAGACTCTGGAGACTGAGGCTAGAGGGTGACTATCAAGTTCAAGGTTTGTCTTCACTTTGCTAGATGACCTTCTTTTTAAGAAAATGTAGCTCAAAACCTGTACATTCCATTTTGTAGGGCAAGTTAAAGCATTTAATAATGTACCAACAGTACAATGCTTGTTAATTAAACATGGCCAGAGAAAATTAGGGAAAAAAGATTAACTTTTATAAACTTGAAATGTTTCATGTAAAATTGTGCTTTATTTATTTTTTATATGACTATTGTGTTAAATTTACATTTATCTAGAGCATTGCCTAATTAGGAATTATTGAATTTTTACAGAGTCCTCTTAATTTTAGTTTTGTATGCATAACATAGGGACGAACTCATGGTATAGGACAGTTATCTATGCTTCACTATGCTGTTGTTATACAATCTCAGCTTTCGGAAAAAAAAAAACCCACACCAACCAAGCCACATTTCCCAGTCCTTGTCCACTGACGTCACATTTTAGTTATTATAAACAGGAGCAATACAACATATTTGCTATTTATTTCTCAAATGCTGTATAATATTTCCTTGGTTTCTCTGAAAATGCTATATTTTATAATGATTTTAATCTTGAATAAGTATGATACATTTTGACATTTTAAATTTTTGTATATTCAAAGAATTGTTATTAGCAATTGGAGAAGTTGAATTGAGTAAATATAAGCAGAATGCATTCTGTGTATTTCATTTAAATCCTATCAGAATTATACTAATAAATATATTTATAATTCTCTTTTATGAAAATAATTTCCAATTGCCTTGTAGCACAGAACTATTTGTTTATAAGTATCATGCAGTATGTTTGTGAGTAGTCCTTTGTTTTGATAAATATTAAAGCTGTCCTTTCTAGAAGTGAACGTACTTTTAGGTTATTTTTTCAGTGGCTTGATGTGGGTATTACCAAGATAACAAATTCATGAAGTGGCAAAAAAATTAACATTTGCTTCATTATGAAGAGTTCCATATTGAAATCAGGGTACTTGTATTTCATTTTGTCCTCTTAATACAAGGCTAATTATGACATAAAAGAATAAATTCATGAGCACACTATTTATCACTAGCTCTGTGTAGCAGAAAGGTTTTATTAGGAAAGAGTCCTCATTTTCCTAGACTGTTCGTGATTTCATCATGAAATTAATCTGCTATACAAAAATCATGCAACACATAAAAACCTTTGCCACTGTAATAACTCTGATGTCTCAGTGAATTAGTCTGCTACCATATCTCAAGTAGCGCCTCTATATTTCAATGATATTCTTTTTACTTATTTAGAGAGAATACTATATAATAAGTAAATGTGGAAATAAAATGTTATTTTGCTAGCGATTGAGATATCCAAAATATTCTTCATGATTAGTGCTCTAACTAAAGGTAGTTGACAGATCCTGTTTACTTCCTATAGGGTCAATGGTAATTAACATAGTAATAAATTACAAGGTACATACCACATATGACTCTTAAGCTTTTGTAGATATGATACTGGAATGCATATTATATCTGTGATCCAACCTGTGTACTCTGTGTACTCTGATAGGTGACAAGCTCAATAGCTGCCTTTGATGATCAGGAAATGTTTGGTTGGTGGATTTTGTCATTAATCTTTATTTTCAGTAACAAATGAGTGATAACTATTGAATATTGTATTATGACCCAGTTATAAAGCTAGAGGATGTCTATATAGCAAGATGAAAAGACATTGCAATGCAGATGACCCCCCAGTAATGTTCAATCTCTTTTCATCTGTGCCTCCCAGTTTATAAATATTATTGTGATTTGTTATTGCAATTTGTATAAGTCATGTCCAAGAACATGTTCCATTATTTGTTTGTCTTTCAATACATCCCAAACCAGGTTCCCCTTGCTCCATTCTCCTAGACCCCGTCCCTCAGAATCACTCCTCCTCTTTTCCCTTCAGAAAAGAGCAAACCTCCCATGGATATCAACCAAACATTTATAACAATCTGCAATAAGACTAGGCACAATCGTTCATACCAAGGCTGGGAGAGGCCTAGTGGGATATAAAGGGTCCCTGGAGCAGGTAAAAAGTCAGAGATACCCCATTTCCACCCTAAGAGTTCCACAAAAACACCACGCTAGCAACCATAGTATATAAGCAAAGGACCAAGCCCAGACCCGTGCAGGTTCTGGATTGTTATTTCACTCTCTGTGAGTCCCTATGAGCCCCGCACAGCTGATTTTGTGGGCCATGTCAAAAATATGTTTTAAATCCTATGCAAAATGCTGACATTTTGTGTGAGTAGCTTTTGTCAATAAACGTCGGCTTCCGCTACTGGTAAGAGGCTCAATGGTGAAAAAAGCAACAACCCAGATCGAGCTTCATGAAAACATGTTTATTGTCCCTATTTCATACCCTGGGGCTAGTAGAAGTGATCTTTGATCCATAGATCCATAGATCTTTGCACAATTCGAGTTGTATGGCATGTGAGTTTTCCAGTTATGGTAACTGAGTGCATGTGCAAGCATCAGTGATATCCTTCTTTTTCATTAATGAGACAATTTTTCTGAGTGGGAGTACTCTTTGAATCTTGTATTTTGGTTATAATGATAAAATGCTTATCCCAATATAGTTCATTAACAAACTGAATTTGCCTATTTTTGAAGCCTCTTTGTTATTGTAATTTTATGACTTTGTTTCTGCATGGTCATGATAAAATACAGTTCAGAATTGCTGTGTTTGTGTAATTGGTGTGTTCCATATTTTTGAGGTATTTTCAAATTTTTCAGGTATTTTGAGTGATAAAATTTTTCAGGTATTTTGAGTGATAAAATTTTATCTGATAATTTATCTGACAAAATTTCATATGGGCATATAAGAAGGAAATCAAAACTCTTGTCACTGATGTAATATTTTAACATGATATTTTATGAAGATGTTGTTAGTACTGTAGCTGTACATCTCTGAGTTATTGTTATTCTCTATCAAAATTATGATATCATTCAGTTGAAGGTGATGTTGGTTAATTTTATTCCATAGAGTTCATTGTCAAAACCTAAGTTAAGGACCAAAATAATTCAGGGATACTAATTTATTTCTATTTAAATTTCTGTCTTCAGGCACAGAAAACCCCACACAACATCTGAACTGCATTTTATTGAATATATATTCTTATGTCAGAATCATGTGCTAAGTGTGTTTTTCAATATGTAAGCCCATAAAAAATGTATCAAGAACTATCTTCCATGAACATTGCTTATCAGCAACCCTATGGGAGCTGATGGTCTCTTTCCCTCAAATCACCTGATAAATATTGCTGAAACCCATCTAACCGGTTTTGCTAGTTTATGCATGTATAGGATGTATTTTAGTAAATGTCAAAATAGACAGCTTCTGGAGAAAAAAGTGAGTTCTTAATGGACCTTATGGTTTAAGAATGATTGTTAACCCAAACATGTCAATATACTTATTGTTTAATAGTACACTTCATGGCATGTGCAGTAGTTCACATATATTATAGGAGTAGCCAACCACTTTCTGATTGGACATAGGGTCAGTTCCATCCAAAGAAGGAATTTCAGCTTGGCATTGTTATTTGGACTATCAAAGAATCTGTTACTGGGTCATAGGCCATAAGGAGAGAAACGACTGGTATCATTCTACTAAACAGTATAAAATTAACTTTTTCCACTTTTTTTTGCATTTCTCAAAATTCAGCAGAGAGCACTTCATTCAACAGTAGCTGGTGATTAACACCAAGATCCACAGCTGGTCAATTGCAAAGAGTTACAGACTGTGAAATGGTCAGTCCTCAGTTGAGCACCATTATTTATTCTCCCTGATTTCAAGATTCAGAAGTCATTGAGGCAAAGTGGGCAGAAAAATTGCAAGGGCATGAGGTAGTGGATGGACTGCAATAAAACTGTCATCCAAACCCTAGGACTGTCACACATATGAACTCTCAGTAGTATGGCAGCATGCTGAAGACCTGTGCAAGATGAAGCCAGCAAAATCCTAGCATGGAGGGAAGAAGTAGTCACAAAGTCCCTTCCACAGCTTAAAAAGTTGTTGGAAATATATGGTTGCCGGAAGAGATAATGTCAGTTGTTTTCAAAGATGTCAGGCCTGAGAAGCTACTGTGCTCTCTTACATAGTCTATACCGATACACAATTGGCAGCATTGAGTGGGCTGAGATGATAAATAAAACAGAATAAAACAGAGACCATGAAGCTGAGGGGAGTAGCAGTGGAAGAATGGAGAAACTGGATCAGAGGGAACAGGAGGTGGGCCTTAATAAAACACAAACATGCATGTATAAAATCCTTTACAACAATAACAACAAGACCTTATTCATTTTTCTATTTACTTTAAGATTTCTGATAGTGTCTAAAGATGCACATGCCTCTCTGGTTTCTGTGGGCACAGAGGAGCACAACCTTTGATGTTTTGAACTTTGTCTATTGGGGCATTGGACATAAAATAAACTGTAGCCAGGAGAACTACTTAATTAGAGTTCTTAGACATTTAGAAATGGAAAGAAGAGAATGCTGCCAAACAAATTAATGGAAACCTTGAGTAGTTTACGAGGAAGACTTAGCAAAGCCTTGTCTGAAACAGTTGCATGTTAACATTTAGTGAGCAGTCATCCAGTCAAAGAGTCTGGGAAGGGTCTTCCAGAACTCTCTCCTGTCCTCATTCAGAAGCATAGTTAGGTGGAGAAGAAGACTCAGCAAACAGCTGATTACTCTGAATCACGCATCATCAAAATAAGGGGAATCAAAAAATTTTTCCAAAGAAACCCATTCTCCAGGAAAATATAGCTCCAAGTGGGCGATGTTCAACATTCAAAGCTATGAACTTCCTTATATGTCTGAAGCTGCTCTGCCTATATGTACATCTCCTGTTTTTATTTTATTTAACTATTCCCTGCTCTGTGGAAAGAAATTTCAGGTATAGAACACTGAATACTTCACAATCTAGTCAGAAACTGGTTGTTCTGAAGAATTACGAGACTGTGGTACTGAGATCTGATTCTTGCTACCAGCTTGGAAACACATGTAAGTATACAAATATATTACATATGTAAGTTTATGTATGCATATAATCATATATGATTATATATAAACATATTGCATTATTATTATTATGATGATGATGATGATGATGTTACTGAACACAATAGATCTTTTCTTTTCCTCATCTCTGATCAAATGTCTTCCACTTATTGGAATGCTTTTAGCACACTCTCTTCCAGTACTTCCCTCAAGGTCCAAGCTAAATCCCATCACTTCTTTGAAGCTCTTTTCTACCATAGAAGTTATTTATTTCTCCCAATTCTAATCTCCCTCTGCCCTTACAAATCATTTGGTGACTGGCATTTATTGACTTGCATGGTTATTTTAACGTGCATTTCAAAAGCACCGTATTTTGATGTTGAAAGGGGAATTAGAGTTCACTTGGTCCACCAGATTTCAGAGGTCAAGTTTTACTCTGAATTACGTCAACCCACTTGTCAAATAAATTTTGCTTGGGGTAGCTTCTCTGACAGACAGCTTGATATCTTTTGATTAAGTATATTTTATTTTTTGGCATCTAGAAGGGAAAGTTCTGTAAGTTGAGAATAAATGTCAAGCCACATTCATATCTAGCAACTGTTTCTCATCCTTCATAAAGCTGTCTTCCTTCTTCCTGGCCTCGCAAGCTTTCAAGTTTTCAGGTTCCTTGGTTGTAGGGATTATTATTTTCTGAGATACTCCTAGCGTATTATGAGATAAAAGTATTACTCAGCTGTATTGAAATAGTTGTCTTCTATTTTAAATGTTGCAACAGACAGCAGAGTAAAAATATCTTTTGTGCTATAGCCTCACATCTTTATTAACAACACATTACTAAATCAGATATTCTCTTCATTGATTATTGTAGTCGCTCAAACACTTTGCTGAATTTTTAATTATATCATGTGACATCTGGTAGTAGGAAGTTGAAAGAAACTAGTGAAGGGCGGAAAGTTTCTTTTTCTAATAATACGTCGATTCCTACAGTGAGAAGCCTATTTACTGTCTTGCCTCGATTCCATAATATAATGAGCCACAAAGCAAACAGGTGCTCGCTAAGCTGCTTAGGGAGACAGGATGATTTGTTTATATGGGGTTTTGTTTGTATGGACAGGTAAAACTGTATTAAACCTTTGTTTGCTGAGCATAATTCCTAAGAAAATGACTTAAAGGAAATGATTGTTTATTTTGGCTTATGATTTGAAGATTTCAGTCCTTTATTGTCAGGAGACCATGGTGGAGCAGAGATGTTCACCTCATAGTGAACAATAAACACATAAAGAAATCTCCTACAATCTTTAGCTCCTCTGTTGTCCACTTATCTGCTCGCCTCTTATACACTTGGCTCTCTTTTTTTTTGTAATCTGTGAACAATCAGATAAAGCCATTTACCCTTCTTTATCTTCTACATAGAATGGTGAATGCCCTAAAACTTCACTTCTTTCACCAAACAATGGCAATAGTGTTTTTGGAAAATATCACTCTGAGTCTGATGAAAATTTTAAATTTTATAGTATAGGCTTACATTTTTGTACATGTCTCTTGATATTATGAATCTTCTCCGTGTGAATAAGCACAGAAACTTAAAGATAAATGTTTGATGTGATGTAGATTACAAACCAGGTAGTCAAGTATCTATTCCCCATCTCACTATATTGATGTCCTTTACGCCACAGAGGCTATATATATATATATATTTAATTCAATGTTCAGTTTCCCTTATAACTAGAGAGTAACATTTTAATTTGGATCTTAAAAGGAGAGGAGGCTCCTAGAGATTCTAGCACTGTGTGACTGCTAAAATTCAGTCATGATTCCTTAGCCCACAGTTAGCCTTCTGATTCTACATTATTTTAATCGATGCTAAGGAAGCAGATTTATTATTCAAGATTTGATGTGTGACTTTGTGATTATCAGCCAGAGAGGTTTCTTTTTTCTTTGAAGTGGAGTAGGCCCCTCACTCCTTTTGATCCCATTGTCTGAAATGGCAAAGTTCAACTTTTTCAAAGTTCAGATGACTAAAAGTTTATAGAACATAGCATACCTTTTTAAAAATTTCTTTCTCTTTTTCAGTTTTCTGATCTGAAAAAAGACAACTGTCAAAACTTGATCCTTTACAAATAAGAACATAACAAAAATAAATTGGGTCAGGGTTGTGACTTGTCCTCAGAAAATCAAGAAAGCCATCAGAGCTAAAAAAGTAGGACAAACACAAGCAGCCATCCCCTCTGTATTGAGGTTATAATCTCCTATTGTTCAGGAACCATGACGCATTAAGAGCCTACACTCTGAGACAATCTTCTGTCTCTTGCTAATGGATTCATTGGGCATTTGCTTCTTGACATTTACAACATGAAAACTTAAGAAAATTTCCCATTGATATAGTTCTTGTAGAACTACACAATTTTTTCATGTAGTGCATGTCTAATTACTTCTCCATACAATGAGTACCTCGCATATGACTTAAGACACGTGTGAAAGCTATTCATTACAGGACTTCAGTTAGTCTCCTGTTCCTTTTGACAATGAGTGAACAAATCTGGTCAACGGGATAGTCAGTATTACTGTCAAGGTAGTCAGTATTACTGTCATCAGGGTGTTGGTGACTGCCTAGGGCATCATAAAACACATCCTCCTCTGTGTCTTTGAGAATTTTACCAGAAAAAGATTTATTGTGAGGTAAAGACCTGTGTTTGTGATGGATGGATGACAGGATTCTGTAACTAGGCATGAAGAGACACAGTTGTGTGAGTTAGAAGTGGAGGATTCTGGACTGTTGGTCATTTCCTTTCTCTCTAAACTAAAATAGTTTTTGTTCTCTGTGTTTTCCACATCTAAAATATCATAATGTTCAACTGTATTGAAGACTTTATATTTTATCTTTCAAAATATAGCCTAGTTGCTTCTTCCATTTATGATAATGTAACTTTGTGGATAGCCAACACAGAAAACATCAGACACCTGTAAATGTATGTTGAATTGGAAGAGTTGGGGTTAATTAGAATTATTGTCTTGATGTATGGCTATGATGAGATAAGAGGGAAGCTGTGGGATTAGGGCTGTGATGGGCATCAGCAAAATCCTTATCACATTAGATGAAAACAGGATTTATGTTTACCCAGCAATAATGATAGGAAAGTTTAGAATGAAGGATAGTTAAAAAAAAGAAATAGGTGTGTAGACTGTAGGCATTGCTGGAGGCAAATGAACAATAAGAATTGGGTATTCTAGTAGATACATTGCTTGGGAGTAGTAATGTAGAGAGATACTTAAAATGATGGTTAGAGAAACTCCAGTTACTAAAAATGTCCTGGTTTTTTGAATGGCCTAGTGGAGCATGGCCAAGATGAAGTACATGGCAGAGAATTCAATCATCACAGATCAAGGACTTGAGAAACTAATGTTTTGGAAAAAGTACCAAAATGGTAATAAAGTCACCAAAATACGAGATAGGAGTAGTCTTCAAAGGAAGGACTAGAAACCAAGAGGTTAGGAGTTCTTACATACCTGATGGATGTTAGATATCTACAAAAGGGTGGGTGAGCAGGAGTTATACTCTATATGATGATAAGAAAGGACAAAGTAAGGTCATGAACAACAAGGAAATATGTAAAGAAAAGAGACAGTAGTGGCTATGGCTGTATGGATAGTATCAAAGAATGAAGTTAGCTCAAGAATATAACACTTTAGTCATTAAAATTAAAGTATAATTTCTGCACTCTAAAGTGTTTCATAAAAGCAGGTATTAAAACTAAAATACTAAAGCCAAAGGTTCCTGGCAATTAAGAGGTACCAAGCAGAGTCTGCCCAATCTACTTTCTCTCCAAATTACAGATACTCGGTAAATACTAATTAATTCATAATGACATACTGTCCAACAGATAGTGAAACATCCAGTAGAAAAGCAGAACAAAACACTGTTCTAAGATATTAGGGAATTTAAATGATACCAAGACTAAGCTAAACAAAAGTCAATCATAATCACAAATTTTGTTCTCCACAACTATTTTTATTCTTGAAAACCTACTTGACCTCTCGAATCCTTTTACATCGCTAAACTATGTAAACGGTCCCATTACTATTTGTACCACATTCACAATTAAGGTTTTATGCTCATCATTGTCTTTGGTACAAAAGAAATGGAAGAAAGAAATCCATAGAAAAGGAAATTTGGTTCACAAGCAAGTATATAGCAAGCTATTCCATATTGCACAGCTATTTGAAAATACACATATTGAAATTAAATTTAGATAATGTTATGCAACAATCTGAATTGGAAAACTTTAAATAAAATACTAAGCAAATATTAGCAATAATTTGGGAAAACTAGATCGTGTTCACTCTACTAGGGACAAGCTCAATGACTGAACCACCCAGGAAAGCAACTTGCCCTCTTGGCTAATACTAAGCATGCATTTGCTGAATGCCAAGATATAGTGATATTTTGTTTGTGTTTTAACAAATAAAGCTTGCCTGAAGATTGGAGTGCAGCGTTAAGCCACTAGATTTTAGGGGGTGGTGGCTCACACTTTTGGTCCTAACATTTGGGATCCCACACCTTTAATCTCAGCACTAGGCAAGTGGAGACAGGAGTGTTATGGCTGAGCGGAGAGGGGAATAGAAGGCGGGAGGAGTCTGAGGAATAGGAACAGGCTGTCTGAGGTTTGGTGGAGAAGATGCAGTCTGGAGATGCATTCTGAAGACAACATCATCCCTTTCGTCTGAGCATTGATATAGGCAAAAGAAATTTCTAGTGGGTTGGCTGCTTCTCTGATCTTCAGCATTAACTCTTGTATCTGACTCTAGGATTTTATTAATAAGACCAACTAGAATTTGTGCTACACCCAGCAATTTCGTATATTAGACAAATGGCTAAGCAGTGCATGTCTGTTTGCTGCTTATCTGCAGTTGCATATAAATCTGGAATTTCTTAGAATAAATTATTTAATTGCAAAAAATCTAATGTTGTAGAACAATATCAATGTACAATATCCTTATAGAAAAGCAACCCATTCTGAATCACAGCAGGTTCCAGAGGATTTTCTACATAGCTACACATATTCAAGAGCATCGTTTAAAATAATACCTTCATATTCAGAATTAAAAGTGGCACTAATTTCAAGTTTTCTATGCTAGATATTTAATTAACTTCATGGCAGTTAGTTGAAACAATTTAACCTAGTACCATGATTAGATAGAAGACGTCATTGTAAATTGGTGTATATGAAAGAAAATCATTCACTACCTGTAACTAACTGTAAGGTCAACTGTTGAAATAGCTTAGCTGAACTGAATCCCTATCATTTAAATCTTTAGAGTCTCAACTAGTAGAGGTCAGTATTGAAAAGAAAAGACAGCTTTCTTTAATATTGGGAATTCTTTCAGAGTTGTGTGCAAGTTTCAGTGACCTTAGGGGACATTTGTTGATGCATGTCCAAATGAAAATACAGAGAAACACATGGTCACATGGCATTCCCAAATAGCAGATAATATTCTAAACTTTATTTTATCTCTCAAATTACACCCATGAAATGTTGAGAGGACTTCATGTGTTTTAGAGGAAGAGACAAGAGCAGACATATATGGTATCTCTAATCATCAGCATCAAACAAACTTTTTTGTCATAAAGAAAGTATAGCTTCCTATGTAGGATAAAATATAACACATCCTATCAACTACTTAAAAAATAAAACTTATTAATAAAAGAATGAATCTGTAATGTTAGTATAAGAAGCAATTTTACTTATACAATTATTGCTGTTAGAAATTGATTGATGGATATGAGATTACAAATGTATTACATGTCAAAAAGTCAAGCTATTGAATTGGCTTAACCTGAAGGAGACATTTGGTTAGTGACAATGGCAGGTATAACTTGGACTATCCCAGCAGTAAAACAGATCAATAGCAGGTTGTATTTCCTTTAAAAGAGATCGTTTGAAGGTCATATGGTTTGAGAGGAGGGCTTAGTCACTAGAGTTAAGAAGACTAAAAATAAAGATGAGTAGATACAACCAATTAAGGGCAGATATTTAGCTGCATAGATGCTTCAGTCAATAAAATTCCTGCCATGTGAGAAGACCTGAGATGAATCCTTAGAGTTTTAAACACACACGCACGCACGCACGCGCGCGC